>MKEJ01082478.1:0-16263 GCA_001753735.1 Embelia ribes | reverse complement strand
GAGAGAGAGAGAGAGAGTAAATTTAAAACAGCATTTTAGGACTCCAATGGCGAATTGGATCTCCTCCAAGCTCAAAGTCGCCGAGACTTTTCTTCAACAGGCAAGTTCTTGATTTTCCTTTTTTATGCTTAATTTTAATGTGTTTAATTCTCCGATTTCGTCATTTAGTGGATATTATTTTCTGTTGATTGAAATTCAGATCGATCAGCAAGCGGCGGAATCATTAGGAAAGAACGAAAACCCCAGATCCGAGGAACCCAGTTCCGAAAACCCTAGGAAGAGCTCTGGTGTTGTCCCATTGAAGGATCAATTGAAAAAAAAGAATAATAATGAATTTACTGATAAAAATAAAATCGGTTTAAATGCTAATTTAGGGAGAGATCGCCACTCGAACTCGAATAGTTCTAGTTTTAGTATGAGCAATCGAGGAAATAAGGCTGTTAGTGTAAAGCCCTCAATAGACCCTCCGAGAGGTGGACTAACCGACAGTGATTGGACCGAGTTGTTGAGTGTCCCGAGCCAGCCGAGTTCGCCAGCTATTAAGGGCGGGAACGGGCTGTCGAGGGGTGGCGGGGTCCGGAGAGATGGTCGGAAGAAGGGGAGTTTGGGTTCCAATGTTTTGGCATTGGAAGCAAAGAGGGGAGAGAAGAATGGGAATGGTGGGGTGAGGGGTTTGGAAAAGACGGATGCTTTGTTGGGCGTTAAAGTGAATGATGGGAGCGCTGATGGGGAGGAATCTAGGGTTAGTGATAGCTGCCCAAGAATTTCGAATGTCGAATTGGGAAGTGATGTATCTTCGACCTCGGAAAGAATGGAATTAGATGCTAAGAAGGGAAGTTGGAGCCCGGTGGTGAAGGGCAAGAACGAAGAACATGAAAGAGTTAGCATCTTAGAGTTGAGTTATAAGCATGATTTTCTATCGAAAGATTCTCAAGTGAGTCCGGTTCAAGAGTCTACTGATAAATCGCAGCCCACGGAAATGGTGTCTACAACTGTTGATAGGCCTTCTGATTTGGGGACCGGTGAGAGTAAGGTGCAAAGCAACATTATAAGTTCTGTTGGGGAAAGTAATGGATTTAATATTCGAAAGATGAGTTTCCCCTCTTTGAATCCTTTGAAGAAGAAATCTCCTTCGGTTAGCGATGATGGGTCTTCTTCTTCCGATTCAGGTTCTAGTTCTTCATCTGACTCGGAGAGTGAACGTGAGAGGGAGGAACGGAAGAGGAGGAGGGCACAGATCTTGGCTGAGAGAGCAGCGGCAAAGGCTGTGGAGGCTATTAAGGAGAGAGAGAATTTGGTGGCGAGGTTGGAGGGCGAGAAACAGAGTTTGGAGAAAATACTTGAAGAGCGGGCCAAACAACAAGCACTAGAGGTAATACCTTAATTTTTCCATTTTCTGATTGTTTTCGGGTAAGCATTTGTGTTTATGATTTAATTTCTGCAGATGGTAATAGGCTGAGAGGTTCTGATTGTCAAAAACAAGTTTAAAATATTTTCTTCTTAAAAACTACTTTAAGAATGTTATATAAGATACTAAGTGCAAGCCATTAGCTTTAACTTGCAGTTGGGCTGGGAATTTGTGATCGAAGATTATGATTACAATAAACAACTAATTAACTATACGTAAGTTCTTACATTGGTTGCCAGGCGAACTGATTGGAGGTTAAGGTCACTCGTTGCCAGAAATTGATATATAATATTGTTATCCAATGCAAATATTATTCTTTGGATATTCCTTTGCGTCTTTGATTAGCTTTCTTAGTGAAATACTAAAATGTACCTCTCTTTGAATTGTATTGATTGGACAAGTGATGTTGAGTACATCGTTCCTTAATCTTTTCTCGAATGATTCCCCAACTGTAGGCTTCGGAGCTGCAAAACACTACGATGGAGATGATGGATGCGGTTGAATTAGAGAAGGAAAAACATAATAATACTAGGATGGAAGCTCTTGCACGACTTGCGAAACTTGAGGTGCTGCCTCTGATTTCTTCACCTGACTAACAAACCATGTTTTATTCATTAATTTGTCACTGTTTCTCTTTATGTGGGGGAGTGTGTGAATTAGTCATCCTTGAAATTGCTCCTCTCTTTGCAGACTGCAAATGCTGATCTTGCACGATCCCTGGCTGCTGCCCAGTGGAACCTTGAAGTTGAGGTATAGTGTTGATGCTATTTGTCATTCTTTTTCTAGTTTTCACTGCAAAGTTTGTATTACCTCATGGTTTAACTAAAATGAGAACTTTTTATAGTGAAGGAAATTAGGAGACAGGAGTTGCTACTTGCTAGACAATTGTCGTCGTACAAATCCTTGACATAAAACTTTTTTTAGTTTGTGCATAATTCTTTCAATGCTAATAGAGAAAGATCCAAAAATGGAACAAGTCAGTCATCTTCTTGCTGTGGCCTTTAGTATTGGTTTCTGGTCATGTTTGCTGCTTAAATTTTTGGTTGATCTCCATGCTTATAAATGCTTGTCACTATGCATCACATCTATTGATAGCAATGAGCATATGATGCTTATCAAACTACATAACTATGTATGCATTCTCCTAGTTTAAGCTAGTGCGCAGATTATGGTATACATTTCTCCAATGAGCTTATTGAACTTCTTTCATAGTGATGAATTCCTTATTTTCCTGCTTTTATCGTCTAGATTAATCGGGTTGCAGAAATCCGGCAACTTATTGAGTCAAAAGAAGCAATCCAAGAAGGTATTTATGCATATATGCTATTGCTTTGTTATTGTCTATGATCTGATGCACCATAATGGGGACTAAACATTGGTTGTAGGGGTACACAAAGATGGGCAAGTTCAAGGATAGATGGAAAAAAAATGAGGATTTATATATATCAAATGATATCTTTGGAAGAGATGCTAATTAAACTATGACCAAAATCATACTTGTCACTCCAGAAGCCGAAATTTTGTAACCACTAAAAGACCTAAAAGTCCCTCAATCACAGCTTCCTGTTTCTGTAAGAACTTTGGTTTGCGTCATAGCCCCTTGAATAGTTTGGGCACTACTCTTGTTTCACTAATAGTCTACAGGGGTCAGCTCTTCTTATGTTTAAAAATATAAGTGGGTTGGTTACGTTAATTGACCAATCTGGTAATGTTCATGGTTTCCACTTTTCTTTTGACTTACCAGTTGTCTGTTCTTTGCTGATTATACCTCGTTGTTCCATGCAGAACTCAGGAGGAAAATCTCAGCAACTCATGACACTGGGAACCAAGTGAGTTACCTTTCCTATTTTGATAGTTTTACTGTATACCCTGCTTTGTCATTTTCTTTAACATATATGTCGCATAATTAAATGATTCTTCTTAATGTGTCTGTATTTTTCTTGGGAAACACATTAGGTTGTTGCTTCTAGAGGAGTTGAACTCGAGCATGAGTTACTTGAATCGGAGTACAATTTTGTAACTGAGAAAATTGGACGATTGCAAGAGAAGGTGAACGTCTTCTATTTTTCTTCGTTCCGTCTATTTTCCAACTTATGATGCAATTACCAATAAAGAATTCAAATTTAGTTTGCCCCTTCAACTCTCTATGTATTAAGATGGGAGGACTCCACTTTGGTGTCAAAGGTTGGAATATATATTGTGAGGAAAAAAATATTTCCATACGGAATTTAGTTTGACCTTAATTACTAATAACGTAATTGGTAATCAAATTTTCCTGATGTATTGTTAATTGGAGAATTTAGCTGATGTACTAAATACTGTCAGATAGTCGCGGGCCTGGGTACTTGTAGTTATCTCTTCTTTTTGATGCCTATCCATGTTCTTATGTCTTCATTATTAAAACTTGTCTTCAAAATAGCGGTGAATTTAATGTAATCAAGGAGATTGTGATTAATCTGGAAACTGTGTGTGCCCCACCAATAGTTCTATCTGACCTGAAAACTAGATTTCCATGTTGAATGAAACTTCCTTTTGCAACGTACAGTAATGTAATCTAGGCTTTCTGATTCCTGTTTTCCTTCTTAAACCCTCTGTCGTCATGATGTGCTCACCATCTCTCTTTTTTTGCTTCTAAGCAAAATTCTCTCTCAGGAACCTAACATTCTTGTTTAAATTAGGCAATGACTTTGGATAGGAACATCGAAGTGACCTGGAAAGAGACTGAGGTTCCAACTGAAGTGGAAGTAGAGCTCAAGCGAAGGCTTGGGCAGTTGACTGACCATTTGATTCAGAAACAAGCTCAGGTAAAGAAAGTCCATTATAAATCTACTCAAGGGTACCAAACCAACATGATGCATCCTTCTTGTTGTGAATATGTGCCTGCAAGGATTTGTAAACGTTTTCTTTTTGAACTACAAGATGTAGACATGTATATGCACATGAGAGTAAAATAATCTCTCTAAATCAAGATTAAACTCTCTGAGGAGTTAAAAGATTTCTAGTGTACAAAAGGACAAAATCTTTTTAAGTAGTTATTAGTGTTTGGGACTTGGGGTGTATTAATCAATAAATACTTGCTGAAAAATATTTCGGTTTAGAACTAAAAGATACCCTTTTGTGCCTCCTCTCTCTCTATCTTGTATCATAATATTAAATATGGATAACTGTTCCCCTCTCCGCCCATTTTTGTTCCCCTTAGGCAACTTAATTTTTTTAATTTGAGCATATCAGAAAGCATGGATAGCAGTTGAATGCTTGTGTATGTCGCTGAATTGGTTTCTCCTTGTGCTTCATTTTATCAGGTCGAATCACTGTCATCCGAGAAAGCCACACTAGCATTTAGAATTGAGGTATGTCATCAATTTGAGCTAGTTCAACTGTGTTTATATACATTTTACTTCACTTCTAGACATAACATAGGATTATGCAATTTCGTTTGCAATCCTCAGGCAGTGTCGAAATTGTTAGACGAGAACAAATCAATGCTCAACGGAGCTGATATGGCCAGTACTTCAAACAGGGATGATTTGGAATCGGGTATATGGGAATTTCCCAACTCGAAGCTGAGGCCAATGTTTGAACAGAGAATCCAGTCTGGGAGGAAACATTTTGGATTGTTAGTTCGGCAATTGGACTCAATTTTTTGTGCAGGAGCTGTGTTTCTAAGAAGAAATTCTACAGCAAGAATATGGCCTGTCGTATATCTTGTATGCCTTCATTTATGGGTAATATACATTTTTATGTCACATTCTCCAGTATCGGATGAGTCCCGATCAGGTGCTGTTTTCTCATTAGAGAACATAAATAATACTGGAGGTGTCTGATAGTTTGTTCATCGGTTTTCCTCAATTTTTACTAGAGGTATTTTTGTTCTGGGGTTTTGCTTATGCAAGTTTCACCTAGCCTGAATAACCGATAAGATGCAGATGTGTTAAATACCAATGCGAACAAACAGTAATGTACAACTGGTTAGATTATTATATATATATACATGGAAATTTATTTTTTGTTCTTTTCGTATTTGGGTCTGCGACTTGTGCCAGCTGATTCAATTCCACCCCTTTCAAAAGCCAGGCTATTTTTGTTTTCCAGAATTATTTTTATGATGTTTATATGAAAATATATACGTATACTACTCTGGGCTTTGTTGCAGAGGAATCATCTTCTTCATGGAGGAGAGTGAAATTTGCAGCCTGTGGTGGAAAGCAGAGACTAGAAAAAGCAGCAGCAAGAGATTTATAACAAATTATTAAGGTTTATGACTGATGCTAAAAGAAACTGAAGCTGTTTTCTAATTGTTAGCAGAAAACATAGTCCTGTATTTCTTATTCTGTCAATTTGAAAATAAAACCCTGAAAATCTATAAGACTCGTTCGACTGGAAGGGCGGGATTAGGAGCTTGATGTCTCGCGGGAGATGATTTTACAGGAGATAGCATGCCAAGGTACAAAATGACTTAACATTGCTCGTATATTTGATTAAAATTGAACTTTGAGGAAATTTTGGGGGCCGTGGCCTCTGCCTGCCGATCTGCTTGTATTCCACGGATTGAAAACAACACTTGCAAATTTTAAAGACACTTGAATAAAAAATAACTTTGTCTTCCGAAAACAAAAACAAAACTAAATAAATTTGCGCAACATAATTCCTTTTATCATCAAGGGCTAACACTTTCCTATCGCCTATGGAGTGTGTTTTAACACTTTAATTGAATATCAAACATGCAAAAATCAAGCAGGTGCAATGGAAACTTTGTCGACCTCAACAATGTACTCCAAGACTGCGTTTGAGGGAATTTGAATCCCGGGCCCTAATTCAGCCCCTTGCTCCCCAAACCCCAAACGAGGCGGAACAACAACTCTTCTTCTGCCGCCGGCCTTCATAGTTTTAAGCACATATTCGATCCCTTCGCACATTCCTTTGCTGTAAGGTCTTGAACCCATTACTAGAGCCAATGGCTTCTTTTTTTCACCACCAAGTGTGTCTACAAAGACTTGTCGATTTTCTTCAACACTACCTTTGAGATCAATCACGACCAAGTCCCCCGGCTTTGGAGAAGCGCCCCCACCGACTCGTAGCTCATAGTACCTAGTAATCAGATTACAAATTTTAACGGAAAAATAAAAAAGAAAATTTTCGAAAAATATGAAGGTTATGTATGAGCGATTTTACCGTATCCCATTGGGCAAGACCACCTCTTCTTGTTTCTCAACATCTCTGGATTGCATACCCAGTTGGAGATTAGAATATGAAAAAATAACATGGAACAGAATTTCAGTAAAAGTTACTTTTCTCTTGTGATTGGTCCACATAGGTCAATCATTAAGGATAATTGAAGGTTTTTTAACATGGGAAATGACACTATGTTACCTCAAAACTTGTGTCCAAAATTCTACAAACTAAAACGAGAATTCATGTACCATATGCCCTATTTTTCTATTATTTTTTTATTTTTTTTTTGTGTGCGCGTTAGTGCCCGTGCCAAAAATAAGATGCCACTTGTAGCCAAGAAATATGAGTCTTTGTGTAAGTAATTTTACAGGGAAGATACTCAAATAGAAAACTTATACAAAAATAATCACTCGTAAAACGTAGCAGTGATATTCTAAAATTTGTAAAACAACATTTTATGTATCTGTTCTAGCGAAGAAATACACAGAGATCAAATTACATGAAATTATATTCTTTTCATTATTTTAAAGGTAATTTTAAATTTTTAATGCACTGCCAAAATTTATAAGAGAAAAGAACACCTTGCACCTCTAGTACATTAATACAGCCCTCCACATAAATTCTGTATCCGCCATTGCTAGAATGGTTGGCCAGCTGTTTGAACCCAAAACTGGGTCATGTCTCTCGTTTAGGTACGCAAGTAATTTTATTTTTCGAAAGACCACTTGGACATACAAGTTAGATTGACAATGTGTACCTTGTGTTAGCTTGTTCCTGCGATACTTCAAGCCGAGTTTTGATTTGCTCAGAGAGAACACCAATGCCCAAGAAAGCTACCCAAGCAAGGCCAGCTCCGAGCCCGAACCTCCTAGTCAAAGAAGAAGCTATCCAATCTGTAGAATCAGCACTACTACTACTTGAAGAAGAAGAAGAAGAAGTTGTTTTATGGGGTTGTGCTTTAGCGGACACCGGAGCCAGTGGCGGTGTCGACGTTACGCTAAGCGGCTGAGACGGTGGAGTTGGTTGCTGAGGTGGAGGTGGAGTTTGGGAAGAAGATGAGAAGTGGTTTTGAGCTCTTGTTGTTGGGTGAGATTGAAATGGCAGTGGTGATGAACCAAACAAAGTAGCAGCCATGTTTTTTTGGAGTTGGAGATGAGGCACTAGAGTGGTATAAGTAGAGGGATCCCAGCCTTATCCTCATCATATGACTGGATTTTAGAGTTTACTTTTTTTATTTTTTTTTTTTTTGTACTTTTCTTTCTCTTGGGGTGGGTACCAATCGCACCCTGCACGCATCAGACTGGCATCCGCCCAGGCCCGTAAGGTACAGGTAAGGTTTGGGTCTAAATCTTAGACTCACGCACCTGATCAATGTATTGGCCATCGAGTACAAAGAGTGTCAGTGCCAGTCGGCCAACATACCAATGCAGTCAACTAACATGCTAGTAGACCTGACCTATACCCTTCTTGGATCATACATCCTTAGGGTAGGAGCCTGTATTGCATCCTACGTTTTTTCCCCTCAGACCACGCCCAACCCACAGACCTGTAGCCCACCATGTCCGGGTCAGGTCAAACCCGATAGGTGAAATGTACAGCCATGTCTATCTCCAAACAGCCAAGCATACAAACATTTGTAGTAATGTAATACCAAAACTGATTCTTGGAGTACTTCCACTCAAATTCATGGGTTATGCTTTCCAATTTGCCATGATTCTCTAGATTAAAACAAAACAATAAGAAAAATTTGAGAAATAATGTTCAAAAAGTTTTCAAACGAAGCGCTCAAACCTGTACTTTTTGTTATTGGCTATATAAGACTTGGCCTCTTCGACAAAAGCTGGCACTAGTATTGTCATGTTTTGAACGATTATCATTCAGGTTGCTCATGTGTTACAGATATGAAGACCCATTCAAAGCTTTAGATAAACGTGCTAAAGAGATACTGTAGTGCACAGTTCGACCATTGGCCAAGTGATCGGATAACGTAAATATAAAGTAAATGGTTGCGAAGAGTGCGAATGAGTACTAAGGCGAAAACAATAACTCGGGACATCTTTTACTATGACATATATCAGGCCTTCCATTGGGCGGAGAATCTTTACTGCAAACTAAACAATGCTTGCCGGATCAAGATAAAACATTTCATACAACATCAGTAGGATAGGCCGAGAGTGAAAACACAGAAAATTAAGGTAGATATACAAGAGGATGAGCCAATAAAAAAATTTAAAGAATCAAAATTTTTATGCAGCAACTTCAAATCAATTTTACAAACATATTCACAATTACGAGGGAACCGCAAAAACAGGCCACTGATATGGCAGAAAAACTGGTGAAAGAATTAGTCATCCAAGATTTTATGTGCAGGTCGGGGGAAAAAAGAAAAATAAAAAAGCTTGTTTCTTACACTTTTTAAGTAAAAAAAGAAAGCGCCTCCATTATTATCACACTGGATGCGTCATTGACTCTTTTGGCCAGTTTGGTCCGATTGGCAGCCCTTCTGGCCACTGCTTGTTGGTCTCCGATTTTGCATTGTATTTATGGGCTTTTGTAGAGGCTTCAGAGCCGCCATTATCTCATTAAACGAAGGCCGCAATTTGGGGTCCCTGAACATTGTAACAAAAGATGAAGCATATCTAACAATGCATACATATGTGGCATATTTCTATGCATCTATCCACGAAAGAGTCCAATGTCCATGAATCGACATCTTTAGATGCTAGATATGAGTCAACTAAGAGGAAATATGATTTTTCAAAACCAAGGCATAAAATATATTGCAACTCCACCTCCTTATATTTGGTTAGCACATATTTGCAATGTTGTCATATTTTTATTTTAAAAAATCACTATTTGGTAAAAGGCTAGCAATTTAGCCCTTCAACCTTTGTGTGTTATGCACATGCTATGATTAGAAAATTAACACTTTTAACACATTAAACACAACATGGAGAAAAATTGGCCTTAAAATAATGGACAAGAATCTGTCCCAACTTAGTACTGCGAAATTCAATGTAGAAAAAGATTTAACAGTTATGACTGCCTTAAGCACAATATTTGCAATGGTATGAGGTACACAATTTAGTGGAACAAAGTAATTCCCGTGTGCTTTATAATAACGCTATTTGCAATCGCACTCCAATTAAGAGAATCAGGGAATATACTAGAATATCGATTTTATACTTGCTAAAAAAACAAAATCAAATAATAAAATGAGGGTATGAACTCACGTTTGCCAACATTTCAAAATAATATCAGCAATAGCAGGGTCCATATCATCAGGAATGTCAAGACGACGATGCTGAAAACCGACCGCACCAACAACTTGCATGGGGTTCATACCGTTCCAGGGCTGCTTCATTGTACAAAGCTCCCATAATATCACCCCAAAGCTATACACATCACACCTGCATTTTCAATAAATATTTTACCGAAGTATAAAATTAGATAAATGTATAAGAAGCAGAAAGGGGATTTGGAAAAGGACAGAGCAAATAAAAACGAAAAAACATACTTTTCGTTTGAAGGTTCATTTCTAAGCACTTCTGGTGCCATCCATTCCGCCTAAAGAAGGTAGAGCATGATTGTGTTAGCGCAATTGCCATGATTAGTGTTCCAATAAATACAATTCCAAAACATTATTGGAATGAAAAAGGAAAAGCTCAAATTTCTAATCAACAAACTGACATACAGTGACATACTACTACAAGTATTAATCTACAATACAAATCACAAAGTTGAAAAGAAATATCAAGTCTGCGAGCAATGCATACTCATCTCACCACGCACAAATATCTTCCACTTCTATTTCCATTATAATCCATTCATTAAGATTTAAGACATATTCCTACTGTTCAAAAGCTACTTTCAATCAGTTTTTTTCCCTTTTTCCCTGTAATGATGTTTTATGAATAGGGGAGCGCTTTACTAATATGTTACTGACAAATGACTTCACAATATCTTCTAGATTCTCCCTATGGAATTTACCTGATGGATATGTTCAGGTCTCACAAGGCAAACATGGACTAGTTATCAGGATGTATTTCGTATATTAAAAAAACCATCACGGAGGACTCAAACCATCCAAAAGCTTGAAATCCAGAATTTAATACTTTTCCAGGTAAAAGATTTCATTCCCAGCTTTTCTGGGGTACAATTTAAATTTTATGTCAGAGCAACTGGGATGACATGCAATTATGCAAAAAAGAGTAGTCAAAATCCAACTCAGCGGAAATTCCTCATTTTAAAAAAATACTATCTTAAAATATTTTGACTATGAATTTGGCTACCTCCTAGCTGGAATGGGAAATTTGCAACAATATCTCCAAACTGAATATATGACCATGTCAAAAAGATATTCTAATAACAAGTAGCACAGCTTTACTATTTTCCATTAACCACAGCATAGTGTTTTTCTCTTTTTATCTTCTTTGTCATTCCATTGGGAAGCCAAGGCATCAAGTTCAGATGTATGAAATACAAAAAAAACATATGCACGCACATGCTTGCAAAAGCAGGTAACAATTTTTCACTTTCTCATTAATAAGAGATACCAAGCAGCAGAATCAAACCTAATATTGGAGTAATATAGCAGACAGAAAATAAAATGACGAAAAATACACAATTTATTAATCAACTGAAAGACAAGTTCGATAGAGAAGTAGCACAACAAAAAGGGTAACAAATTAATGATTAGAATCATGCGACAATTGGAACAAATCAACAGCATGAAAGCTACATCATAATGACAAATTTTAAGCTACAACTTACCGTTCCCGCTGTCGACCTTGAAGAAAGAAATGTGCTATGTTTCATTCGGGATAATCCAAAATCACAAACCTAGCAAATAGAATTCAATCAGCATTAGTTTGACATGTTTATATTTCATTTGAATTGATTGCACATAATACCCATAATATTAGCATTCAACACAATCTCAGTTTTCACATTTCGCCCTTTTGGTAGGTTAGGGACACATGTAGGGATGATATGTAACCTTAACATTTTGGCTGAACGACCCCTTAAAAGGGGTTAAGCATAAACTTCTCTGCTTTTTGCTTAAACGCTGGTGGGCATTTGGTTGCTCGGCTTTTTAACTTGAGCATTTTTGCAGTTTTGACCTGAAAGGCTTTAATTTTAAGCTTGGATGAGCTTTTTCCTTGTCAAAAAAAGCTAGCTTTTTTGGTTAAAAACTCCAACCAACCAAACTCAATATTCTTACTCCCACTCTTGCAAAAAGTGAGTCATCCAAATTAAATTTTGGTAGGGGCTCCACCACTTTTTTCACATTTCCAATGCACTGCCAGCAAATCATTTTTGTATGAATAAATGTAAGAGTTTTGTGCAGCATCATTCCAAATTAATAGAAGCATCGTTAGCGACGAAGGTGAGATTTGGAGTAAATGTGAAGGGTTAGAAAATGTAAGAACCTTACCTTGACAACCCAATTCTTATCAACAAGGAGATTTGGAGATTTAAGATCACGATGAACTATAACTGGAGTACAATTGTGCAAATAATTCATTCCTCGAGCCTGAAAATTTGGTAATCAAAGAAAGCATATTATATACCTGCATATAACCTAGATAAAGCTGAAGCTTAACTCGTATAAATAGAAAAAAGGTGTAAATCTTACAGCATCGAAAGCCATCCTCAAACGCCTCCTTGCATCTAATTGATTGTTGGGCCGATGAAGTAATCTATACAAACTACCTCTGCACAAGCACAAAGCATGATTTGAAATCTAGAATGTCTCTCTACACACACCACAAAGAAATTCGATATAAGTCTATTAAAAATTTAAAATGTTACAGTCGTTGAAGGATCGTGGTTAGTTATGCTGAGCCCACCTCAAGAAGAGCATGTTACTCATACAAAGACAAACCAACTCGGACTCTCGTAATTGATACCCTTGGTTTTGTAGAAGATCATAAATGGTGACAAAGAAAGGAGGAAATATGCCTTCAACATACCTAGGAAGAAATTCTGTCACAATTGAGAGATTTGGAGCACGGGTGATAGCTCCCATGAAAAGAACAACATTCGGGTGTCTGAGCCTTTTCATTATCCGAACCTAACAAGAGAAACCACATGTAAACAGGCAATGGAATTCATATGGCCTACATGTGATTAATAAATGGAAATTCAAATGCAATACATTTGTAAAGAACCCCGAAAGAGATAAAGTCCATAAGTGGGTTAGGCTTGAAAACATTTAGGACACCTAAGTTTACATCAGTCTTTCTGAATTCCGAGGAGGAAAAGTTTACACACAACGCCCTAAACTCCACTAAGCATCTTATCCCTTTTCTGGAACAAGAAAATGGAACAGAATGCTTATATCTTCGTAATAAATATCTTAAGATAAGTCAGGAACCTTTTAAGACCATTTCAGTCATTCTCGCATAATTTATTTTTGGAGTGAAATGGCTATTCCACTTGTATCTACCAAAACTACATCAATTATCATTACTTCAAGTACTATCTTCATTTTTCTACAGGATTAATCACTATTGCATTAATTCCAGTACCAAATTTGCCCTTCACGAACTAGTCACTCTTCAGACCCATACCAAATAAATCCATACAGTATGCAAATTAATGAAAATTAGCACCCTCGAACAAACAAGGCAGTAAGGCACGGAAGCTTAAGCTTCTTTGGTTTGTGATTTCAAGCAAGCTACATCAATAAAAACTGAATACCTACCTCACTTTTGAATTCTTCGAGAAATTCAACAGTTATATCTTGGTCCAAAAACTTTTTGACAGCAACCTCCTGAAAGTCGAAGAATGGTATTATGAGGTTATGACAATACTTTGATTAGTGACCTCTGGATACAAATAACTAGTTCATTAAGGAATACCAAGATTAGAACAGAGACCAAGGGAAAAAAAATAGTAGAAGAATAAAGGAGAAAGTATGAAGGTCAGCAGAAGAAAACTCACAGTTCCATGCCAATCCCCACGATAAACCTCTCCATATGATCCTGCATGTGAAAATGAGAACTGCTGATAAACAGATTAAGGTAAATAGTGAACACGTAAGGCTTAGTTTGGTACGACAGAAATGGATGAAACAGAATGCTTCTAGCCCAGAGTACTCAAGTGAGATAACAGTGATCATTCCTATCTTATAGTCATTCCATTTTTACAATCTTTAAGCTCTCTTTTAAGTAAACTGTAATTCCACTGTCATTAACAAGAATCCTATCAATCAGCAGTCATCCATTCTATTCCATTCAATCATATACCAAAACCATGCCTGAGAAAATATAAACAAATTGCAAAGTAGAAGATGGGTAAATACCAAGACCAATACGCTCACCCAAGGTGATCTCCTCCCATTGTATCTCACAGTCAGCCACGTCATCAAGAGCAATATCTGATTTTGTGCTATCATCACCCGCTGACCTATCTGATGTTCTCTCACCCTCTGCAATGGCCCCTAGAGAATTATCATCCATGTCCCCACTACCTTGTTGCTCATTATTGAAGTTCTCACACTGCTTATTTACAGCAGTAGTTGTCGCTACCACCGCCACGGCTGTAGCAGCAGCTACGGGAAGTTCGAGGTTGGAATTCCCAACCGTCTTGGCCGCAACCACCATTGATGATGCAACAACAGCAGCTGCAGCCACCGCTGCAGCAGTAACAGGAACATTTTTTTTCTCAAATTCAGATTGTCCACTTGTTTCTCTCTCATCCACCCGAGTTTCCACATGTTTCTGTGGCAGAGGTGGCAAGCATCGAATTCGAGAAGGATCATCATGGGGCTTAGATTTTTGGGTATCTTCTCTTTTTTTGCGTTCGGCCCTAACATGAACTGTGTTAACTAATTGGTCAGGGTAAGTGAATAAGTTTGGAGGAGCAACCACACCACTCTCGAGTAACACGTCGTGTAGTTTTTGGGCCAAGTGTGGATTCTCTTTAGCGGCATCAATCATGTATTGTGAAACATCTTTTACCTTCATCTTACGAGCAGCTGGCGAGCTTACACCTTCAGTCCAAGAAGGGGATCTCGCGTGCATATTAGGGTAATTAGGCCTTGGGGGTACTTCATGAGCCGTCTCCTTTTGTGGATCACTAGAACTTTTAGGCATATCAAAGTTCTTGGATCCTTTTTCTTCAATTATTGGTCCGATAGCATTTTCTGAATGAACATCCTCTTTTAGCAAATCGGTAACACCACTACTAGATGAAGCTACAGGAGAGATGTCAACTTGAACAGCAAAAGGAGGACTACTAGATAACAAAGATTCTTCAACGTTGTTATACAGTCCAGCTACATCAGATGGAATAAGTGTTCCAGGGTCAGCCATTAGGTCAACAATGTATTCCCTGAAATCACGTTATAATCGTTCATAAATTAATAAATGAAAATTCTAGAAGCTTAGATTGGCCAATTTAATCAAGAGACACAAAAAATTGATCGCAACAAAACATTATGCTCATTTGGTACTTCAGTTCCTTTAATAGATCACCAGAAAGGTGGAGACGCATATTTTAGAGATATCCTAAAGTACATCTCTTACATCATTCCATTGTTCGATGATCTTTACATAATTGTTTGTATACATTCACGATCAACCAAGAGAAACGGAAATAAAGTAGCCCATATGGAGATCTATAAGAACTTTGTCCTCGTCAGAAGAAATGTAAAAAAGCAAAAGTATATGTGGAAACTGGTGGCATCACAAAGATAGAAAAAATATATATATTACCTTCCATCATCTATCTTTACGAAGTTCACTGCCGCATCATGAGAACCAGTAAATTGTCGACCTTTTACCAACCGACAAGGGATGCCCACACTATCAGCCAAGACCTATAATTACCAATAAAAATACAGATCTAACAGGTAAAAGCTCAATTTTATGATCATTGGCTCAAAATATACAAGTATAGGACATGAGATTGCATTATTTATTGAAAATAAAAAGACGTGTACATGTTATGCCTTATATTCTCATTATTTTTCTCCTGGAACGCATACACAACCAACAGAAGTACCTTGAATAACAATGCACGGTGACGGGCCAACCCTATTGTCAAAGAACCTAGAGGCAAAACCATGCTCCCAACTGTTGACTTCAAACTAATGCTTAAACTTTTCCATGCTCTTGACATTTTCTCAGGATCTGCAACTGGGCCTCCCATGTGGTCTGACACTAAGGCAGCAAGCTCTCTCACCACTTCACTTCTGACAACATTCAGTGACTCAGCTCTTGATCTGACAGCGATCTCTAGTGCCCTCTGCTCGAGATTTAACAGATTAGCATCCGCAGCCCTATTGACAAGAACTGCTTCCCACGTGATGACATCAGACACTGGTGCTCCTTGAAGATCGACAAGAGATGGCATAATTGATAATGTCGACTCCGTTAAGATGCCATACAAATCATAGAACCCATCCAATATCTTGTCATTATAACTAAGTGCATTGTAGTTCTGTGAAGCATGGAAATTTCTGATGTATGAGATAGGTCAAAAAGTAATAAATATACAAGGTTAATTGTAATACCCCAGAAAATCCGGGTAAATTTTTCGCATTTTAATAATCTTATATAGTATTATATAATAAATTTTAATACAAATTATGAAAAGTATTAGTGACCAAAAGTGGTATGGATAATCATGTGAATTGGCAGAGTCGATATTTGGTCTCAGTGAATTTTTAAATT
>MKEJ01082475.1:0-25570 GCA_001753735.1 Embelia ribes | reverse complement strand
GTATATCAGCAGTTTATTCACGCATGATGATTTGTCCTATAACTGTGCAATATTTTTGAATGTGACTTTGATATCATTTAAATTATATTCCGCATGAACTATTTTATTAATCA
Source organism: Embelia ribes (assembly GCA_001753735.1). Taxonomy (NCBI): domain Eukaryota; kingdom Viridiplantae; phylum Streptophyta; class Magnoliopsida; order Ericales; family Primulaceae; genus Embelia; species Embelia ribes. The sequence continues at coordinate 25,457 of MKEJ01082475.1, read as the reverse complement.
TGCTAAGCCAAGTATGAAATTTTTTGCACAGCTTATAAATTTTGAGGCAAAGGTCATTTTGGTTGGGATGAGCTTTTTATATTTAAAAAATCAGTCTACCAGAAATTTCTACACACAAAACACAAATTAGTTCTATTTTTTCTAAAAGAAAGGCGATTTGAAGTTGGAGTTTGTCACAGTATGGAGAAATAAGAGTAAAAAAACTCACTTCCAAGCTCTCAATAAATACGTGATGATATATGACATTTCCCATGTTTGATTCCAAACATATTCTCCTATCACAGTAAACTTTACTACATTAATCAAAACATAATAAAAATAAATTACAGTAGGTATATAGTTTTTCGTAGACAAAGCACAAAATTAAAATACATACCTAAAAGTACACGACACTACGGTAACAAGTTCTTGTGCATAATATTACCACACTAATACAGTAATATACTTTCTCTACAACAAAACATCGATTATATACATCTCTAATAGATCTTTTAGTATAGTCCGAAGAAAACATCTCCCTGGTCTTGCGGGTTCTCGAATGCTATCATATGTTCCTTGAAAGAAGTAGCAGCTTTTTCCCGCTCATCCAGCTTTCCCAGCTTATCAAACACAGTTGCCATCAAGTAGAAAGCTTCAGCCGCCAACTCGTTATACTGTAACACCAAAACTAGCCACCTTGTTAAAACCAAGCAATAGGAACTCTAAATCAATGAACAAACATCGAAAAAGAACATTGAAATGTTAACTTTCAAATCCAGGAAACAAGAGACATTTTCGGCAAAGGATGCAATAAAGTTAGTTCCATAGACATTACAGTGTACAAAATTCCTACCTTGCAGAATTTAGGAAGAGTCTGAAATACACAGTTTTAACCTTGTTTACATAAAAGTTGTTTATAAGGAAGCGAACCGTGACCCAAAAGTCGTAATGGAGAGGTGCACTGTCCTAACTTGTAGAAATTCAAGTTAGGGCTTTTAAAGACCACCAATATCAATTTTAAGAGAAGCTAAACATGGAACAACTATGATAATTAGATGCCATGTAAATAATAAGTCTGTTAAATTCTGAGATCTAATACCAGTTACTGGCCATGTTGGTTGTACAGTGGGTGAAACCTGAATCATTGACGGGAAATTCATATGGTGGGGGTATTAAAGACCAGACGCAAACCATTCCTATATTTTTAGTCAATTTATAGTGAGCAGCAAGCATGAAAGTAACATTAGGATTTCCGAGAGAAGAGGAGAACTCATGATTTCTTTCAGAAGCAAAATTTTTTACTACTCTTTTTTAAGAAGCTTAGGTAATCCATCCTTCCGTTTTACCCTTTCGAATTCAAACCCAACCCCTACAAGATGGTTTCATTTCATGAACAGAGTTACTTACAGAAAACGAAACAACAGGAGGAAAAAGGAAAAAGACTGACCTCCAAACATTGAAGCTCTTCAGCAGCTTGTCTCAATGGATCAAGCACAACCTCTGGATCTTCAAAAACTGCAGAGAATTACAGCAAGAACATAGAACAAATAGCTGTCAGTAGCTAGTTGAGGGGAGTAATTCTAGGAGTATGCTGATAGTTGCTTCATCTCTTTCCGGGTTTGCTTTGTCGGTTTTAGCCATTCCACTTTATAAGAGAGTTGAGAGAAGATGTGTTGGGGGAGAGGAGATAAAAAGCTTTTGGTGTGGATTCCACATCAAATCTAATTCACTTCTTTTTATCAACCTGCACGAGGAAATTCAAAAGGACTAAATCGATTCTCAAGAACATATAATCAGAAGTACCTGAGAAATTTGTGTCAGAAAGGTAGCATTTTGCTTCAGCAATAAAGGCCCGAGCACGAAGCTCCAGACCTCCATGACCAAGAATTATTGGAAAAGCGCCATGTAAGAGAATTAAAGCCCGTTTGGCATGGCTTGGTCCAAGTAAAAGCCACAATTCAGCTAATGTGAGCGTCGCTGAGGCTTTGAGAAGATCCAAATTGAAGGACTGACAGAATGAGAGGCTAGCCAGAGCATATGGAATCCCCAAAACAGCATTGCCTGATCTCTGGTGACAAAAGGGTATTCATAAGTAAATTTCTCACAATAATTAAAGATATACACCATAAAAAACTGGATTTTAACTAAAGCACTTTGGCGTAGCCATTTCTAGGTCTGAAAGTATTGTTCCTCCGTCCCAAAATAATTATCCACATTTCTATTTTGGTACTTCCTAAAATAAGGTCCACTTTCTAAAAATAAGTTTAACAAAACTTTAAACCTCCTAAATTACCCCTTCAAGTTAAATGTGTTTGGTAATTGCAATACACAAAAATCACATTTATTAGGGCAAACTTGTAAACTTAAAACTCATTTAATGCTTTTTAGCTTATTTAATGAGTTAGCAGTCAAAATGTTGACTTTTTAACAGAGGAAATTTTTTTTGGGATGAAGTAATAGTTTTCACATAATTTCAATCAATGACCTCCAGCGGACCAATTTTCACCGTCTCTACCTTGTCTGTGTTACCATTACTTACAAATGAGCCATTAGGTAATATGAACATTTCATTACCTTGTGAATCTCAGCAAGCAACAAAAGAACTGTTGCATTTTCAACTTGCATATTGAACTTGTAACACATGCTGAAAAGGGAATGAGCAACGGCAGCTGCCTGCATATTGTTTTAGCAACCTCAGAATTTGAAACAACTGATTCCACTAAATAACTAAATGGGCTGATTATTTGGGGTAAAAAAAAAAAACTCAAAAAAGGATTCATCACAAAAGTCAATAAACGTCTCAACAGCAGAGTTCTTTTTTGTGAGCGGAATTTTAGACCTGGCTAAACTGGTTTGCAGAGAGCAATGTCCGGGAATGGCGAAAACTAGCCTCTATCTTCAACTCCATGTCTACACCAGCCACAGAAGAGGCCATAACCCCAAGCTCATCACAAATTGCCTGAGCCTTTTTCAGATGACCACTGCAAGATACATTTTAAATAATTTTTATGCATGATGAACCCGAATATCATTTTGTTACTGACAGCCTTAAAGAACCGAAGGAAACAACCACATTCAAAAGACCTACCAGTGTAAAGCGCGCTCATGGAGCAACTGCAATTTTAGAAGCAGGAATCGAGATTTTGAGACAGACAAAAACTTCTCTTCTGCAGTACTAAGTGCAGCAAAGGCTTCTGCAGATACAACCACATCTTATTACATGAACGTGAGAAATGTGAGAAAGCAAGACATGAGCGTGCTATGAGAAACACACACACACACAAAAGAGAGAGAGAGAGAGAGAGAGAGAGAGAGAGAGTGGAGGAACAGGGGATACACAATTTTCATGTGACATTACTTTCATTTTTTTCCTTTAAAAAGTACTCGTCTAAACTTTTTTTTTCCTTTTTAATTGAGATCAATAGAAACTGAAAGATACAGACTGTAAGTCCATAAGGATCAGACACGCATATTTCAGGACCATATAAGTAGAGGTGTTCATAGAACTGCCCAAACTGATCAAACGGTCCGAATCAAACCAAATCGATAAGCTATGGTTTGGTTTGGTTTGGTTTATAAAATTCCAAACCGAACATGAGTGGTTCGGTTTTTTATTTTGGGAGTAAACGGAACCGCCATATTAAAAATAATATATATGTGCTAACTAGAATACATACACTAAAACAAAATCCTAATTGAAATAGTCTATTGTGTTGTGACAGAAATGTCAAGTATGGATGTTGATGGACAAATTGTGAATATTGAAAAATAATGCTCAATGTTGCTACTTAGCGGAGATTTCTTACGGTTGTTATTAAGACTACTTTAAATATTTGGTTATTTATTATGTAATTTTGAATTTTAATTAGTGTATTTTGCTACTTGGATATTATTTGTATATATTGTTGACTATGTTAAACTTGTTTTAGATATTTTTTTACAGGTATAAATGTTACTAATTTATATAGTGTCATTGTCGACATAGTTATTGTTGGTTGTATGATTCGTTCATCTTCAAACCGATCAAACCGCCCAAACCAAACCGATAAGTTCGGTTTGGTTTTACTTTTTGATTTCGTCCAAACGGAACCGAAGCGCTCATTATTAATTGGTTTGGTTTCTATTTTTATTACAAAACCGCCCAAACAGAACCGCAAACACCCCTACATATAAGCCTGTTACAAGAAATCATCAAAACCAAATCAAGCCAACCCTGCGAGAAAGAAATGAATTCCAAGGACTTAGGGCCAATCCAAAACGTAAAGTCAACCTAAAGGAAAATAAAAAATAGATAAATAGTAGATGCATTCTTTTATTTCGGAACTTCCAGTCCACCGCATTAGTTTACAAGACTAAGGCTCTTCATAACTTAGCGGGCTTTGTAAGCTAACAACTAGACAACATTAATACACCCAAGATTAAAAATTTCAGGACTAGTAACTAAAATGGATGCCAGAAAAAATAATTAGCCATATCATATGAATGTCTGGAAAAGTAGCACCAAGAAGGAGAACTAATGTTGAATGCCAAGCCTCTCACAGAAATGAAGGTGATTTTCTATTTGACAGGATAAAAATCCACCAGCAGAAAAAGCTAATTCAAAGCATGTAACCGACCTTTGTACCCTTTATACACAGCTAGATGTTGGACAAGCTTGGAGTATGCCAATGCAGCATCAGCCAAACTGCAGAAGTCGCATAAGCAAGAGGGATTACGAATATTTGAGTTATCGATAAAGGTGAGTAATAAACCAGCACCAGGTATAAATTTCGAAAACAGAAAGAGGTAAAGACAGACACACAAGGGAATAAAAGCTCAGAGCATTTCCGCAAGCAATTACCTCGATGAGTCAGCAAAGCAAGTTGCATGCACCAATGCATTTATCCGAGCAAGGGGTTCACTGAACAAATTAAAAAAAAATCAAAGCAGACTTCGAACTAAACAGAATTAAAAGACAAAACAAAATTAGGTTAGCAATCCATTCATAGAGATGTCTTCCGCACAAGATAAAACAAATATGGGGTCTGGATTACAAAAGATTGGACTATACTATTGAAACAGTAAACTAAAAATGTTGCAATATTAGCAAAAATGCTAAGAAAAAAAAACATTTGAGATCCTGGAAAACATAGTTAAAGCTACCTTCCAAATAACTCCCATGTGGTTGCACGGACCAAGTATGAAGAACCCACTAATTGTAGAACAGACCCAGGAATAGAATTTGGTTGTATAAGGAAACGAAAAGCATCAGATTTTCTTTCAGATACATTCTCTTCGGAGAAAACTGAAGAACCCACTGGCTTCTGAAAATTTCTAATCCATGCTGCACTAAATGTGCCATCAATTCCCATTGTAGAATTTTCTCTACTAAAATCACTAATTAAATGAGAACTGAGCCTCAGTTCCTGCAATAATCATACCACCAAAACAAACAATCTACTGAATATATCTAAATTTTCATAGAAGGCCAAATGTAAAAAGATTGTAAGGTTACTACAGCTACCTCACAAACATTGGCTGGGCATGTTTTAAGCTTTATGGAGGCTTTGGGACCAAAAGAAAGCAAAGGTCTTTGAACATGCTGCAAATGATAACAAATCATATTGAATCATTAAGGATGTTAGGATGCCAAAAAAGAGTAAGGAAAATAAATCATGAGGGTGAAACATAGGAAATTCTTACAATTGTAAGGATGAAAAATAATAAAGAAATTAAATCTTTTACTAGGAGAAAATATTCCTCAAAAGAATTTGCATAACATAATAGAGTACAATATTCTTTTCATTTACATGATTATATCCGACCCCCTCAGTGCACCAATTCCTATGGTAATTCACAAATTAACAATTTATTGTAAAAAAAATATTAATTGTATTGTGTAACAAACTTATCATCTCCCCAATTATTTCCAGACATCATATAACTTATAGTTTACTACAATATATGTTTAACATATTGGAATGGTATCCTCTACTAGTGACAAATCATTGTAGAAAAGTAAACATGAATCATAATGTGTAACAGACATTTCTCTCTCAAAATATTGCCGGACATCATAGAATTCAATGTTCTACAGTATATATTGAAATAGAACAGATTGGAATGAAATCCTCTACTAATTTATATATTCAAGAATCTTAAAAGAAGAGACTCTACCAGCACTAGCTTCCTTTTGGAGTAGTGGTCAAATCAAAAGTATTGTCAAAAATCAATATGCGACCATCCAGCTCAACTTGTAGAATCCATAATAAGTTTAACTGAATTTGAGAGTAAAATTGGTCAACTGAACAACTAGTATACTTTCTTTTCTACTTTTTTGGATACCAAAAGGAAATTTAATGAATTTTTAAATGTTTCAAAACTTCTATTCAAACAGCTGGAATATAAGTTCATCAATCACTGAATTGGAGTAAAAAATTAAAGTAGTACCCAGAAAATCAGATGATGATACGTTGAATCACCAGTTCTACATGAAGATTCGACAAACATTCAAATAGACACATTAGACATGATGCAGATGGAAAGGAAGGAATCCACCACAAACTGCATCCTGCTACTATGATAAGTAATGCAGGGGACATGAAACAGTTTCACTAGATAAATGCCTTGCACATTAAGTATTGGACAACAGCCTTTACATGGTTGGCAGAAGAAAAATCTCCAAGTAGAGATCATAAAAAATTGGGTTCAAATTATTACCGTTAAATCAAATCTAGCCATTGCAATATGGCTGGAAGCAACCAAACTCTTCAACTTTGAACATTCTGCCCTTTTCAGAGATCTCCTTAGCAACAAAAACAATTGTTGTTGAATGGACACTGAAGCACCGACATGGGTCCCTGGTGAGTAAGAAGCTCCAAGAACTCCAGACATGCTAGAGATACCCATTTCAGAGAGCAGATTACATATAACTGCTAACGTATATGCAAGGCAGGAATCATCACCGTTCTGCAGAACACGTGATTCAAAGAAAAAAGTGTGAGCCTCAAAAGCTTTCCAAGAAAAAAGTGAGCAGAAAATTCACCTGATGGTACATGTGATAGTTCAATCAAAGTGCAACTAGAAATCAAATAAAAGTTATATAGTATGCTTGAACCACCAACAGGTCATCATTGATTAATAATTACGTGTGCTACTAAACTATTCATCTGAATTTCACTGAAACTCAAAAACAACTACATGACCAGAAACTAGGGAATAAAGTGGTGGAGCAAATTCTGTTGACTCAAGTCGAAAGGGGAAGGGAATCTTTTTATGCTAATTTCTTTCTCAATATGATCGTACATAAATGTATACAAACATTTAACTTCTGGAAGAAGAAAGATTACGTAGAGAAGGGAAAGAATTAAGATTATGACAAAATTGTACAAAGAAGTTACCTGTTGTGAAACTCGAACAGCTTCAGTTAAAACCTGAATAAGAACAAGTACAATAATCCAGAACATGTTAGATACTGCATGACTAGACAGAGAATTTTGACAGTACAAAAAGCGCCAATAGCAAAGAGCAAACAGGAGTAGGTGGCCAAATCAACATAAGTATACCTCCAAAGCTAGCCTCGGGTGCCCAAAGTGAAAATGCATCATCCCCAAAAACAGTAAAGCAATTTCGTATCTGTTGCAGTCAGGTGATGAAGGTGGAACAAGATCAACTCCTTCAATCCCTGCACTTTAAATAACAATACTTGCACATAAGAAATTTATAACAAGTTTTCTAAGTGTCATTTAGAGTTAAACAACAGCAACTTAACATAGATGGAAGAAAATAAGCATTTTGCTTGGCAGTGTAAAAAGTATAGGATATCCAGAGAAAACGGATCCTTACTCACACAAAAGAACAGCAATAAAAAAAGAAATAATGTCTCAGGAATGACACGTGACAGGCAACTCTATGACATTTCAACTCAAAGAATCCGCGCTGAGTACATTGGCTGTTTCTGAGGGAGGTAGGTACCTATGTGTCAAAGAAACTTCCATTGAATGGTTTAACCTTTGCCAATTAGGTGGAAGCCTTTTTGTCATGGGTGACCTTTTAATTGGACAGGGTCTATTATTAGTTCAGAAACATTAGTCTAGACTAGCCTGCACCAGATGATCTAGGACTCACCAGCATTCCATCCGATTCAACGGGCCCAAATGCTAGTGAACTACCAAATAAATTGTTTTATATTTAAATAAAATGATCTGAATATTTACATGAATACACAATCTGAAGATAAATGAAATGGGGATTCTCCAATTTGGAGCCTAAAAGAGTTGTTCATCCTTTTCTTTTGGTTTATGTGCATGCGCGGAGGTGGTCTGTTGGGTAAAGTGCTTATGGTTTACCTGTAATCAAAATAATGATGAAGATTCTCCAAAGCTGCAGGATAATCATCATGATGAAGGTTATTCAGGTAACGCAAAAGGTGAACCTGCAGCAAAGTGCAAATGAAAATTAATATAAATCATGATTAAGCAAATCCATTCCAGAGCTGATGGAAATAAACAGATGGCAACAACCACCACAATATGAAGGCTAACTTACACGATGTAATTCAGGTGCCAGCTTCTGGATCTGTTTTAGAACAGATTCAAAGGCATTCATTGGAAAATAACTTCCTTTTCTGCATTTAAAAAAGTTTTTTCATGTCCCTTGATGTAAGTCCCGGACATCACTTGAGAAACAACTCGAAATATCACTTACTTTTCAATTGCATCAGCTTGCTCCTGTAGGTACCCCTGAATCTGCAAATTTGTTCGTAGGTTAACCCCAACGGAGGGGTCCACCACTTCCAGTGAATCAATTGAAAGGTGTGCTGAGGGGCTAACTTGTCTCCGTTTATCATTCTTCTTGAGTTCCGAACCAGTATAAATCTCAAAATCTGAAAGCAAATACCTTTCTTATCATCAATTACTAAAACCTTTAACTGCCAAAGTACCTCACTTTTTGCGATTAGAGACCAAATGGGAAAAAATGGAAAATATATTTTCCGCTTTCTATGATTGTGACATGTTAATCATATGTATTTATTAACAAATGCGTGAAATAAAAATATTCTATTAGTTTGCAAAACCGAAAATAAAAATATTCTAATTTACTGTTCACGATTAGAATATTAGATGTACCTTCAACCAACCCAATAAGAGCTTTTGGTGCATGATTGTGAAATGGTATGCTCTCACTGGCCTTTTTTATATTATCATTTTCTTTGATAAGTTTCCCACTACCAAAATTCTCCAAATCCATGTTTTCATACTCCAATAATGATTCCATAATCTCACTAGAGCCATCCATGTGAGCAGAATGATCGTAACTTTTGAGGGACTCCTTGCAATATGTCTCTAAATTAGTCAAAAGGTGGCAAACACCCTGCAAGTTAAGCAAAAACACAAAATGACATATTTTCTACACATATGCTATGAACATATTCAAACTTATTGGATCAATTTATATATAAAGGAAAACTTTTTTCTAATATTCCTGTTAATTTCTTAGATATGGGATTATAGTTGATACACTGATGATAACTCACAAGAATAAATGGGGAGAGAGATGTTTCTTTTTTTTTTTTTTCTTTTTGCTGAGATAAAGACATAGCCAATAGCCATAACTACTATATGGTCTGTGTAACACAGATTAACAGACATTTAAGATGCTTCTAAAGTTTTAAAACCTTTTCAGCTCTTAAATATCATATCCCACCCCACTCTCTAAGATTTGTCAGCTTCCTGACAAAATTCATTAGCGCTAACTCAATATGAATAGGTAACAATATTGTGTTGGGCAACATGTTCAAAGAGTACCTCAAAAGATAGAAGATTAAAAGCAAGTATGGAACGACGTAGAAATATTCCTAGGTTGCTGTTTGGATCCAAAACAGTTTGGTCATCATCCAAAACACTTGAATCAGGTCCACCAAGGAAACCTGATCAAGATCATATAACAAGAACGTAATATCTTCATTTGTGAAAATGGACAACAGAAGCTAAAAATTACAATTACAACTATTAATAGCAATAAGAAAATGAGGACAGAAGTGAAAATAGAAAAAAACTTACCTCGCAAGTCACCAAAAAAGTTAAATAAGTCATCAGGTGATGATAATGATGACAATCTACTGGTCAAATGATCACCCAACCATTGACTTAATTCACAAGAAACTTCCCTCAGCTGTGCAAGTAGTTCTTGTAGCTTTGGCTCTATGATGTCATCAGAAGACTACAAGAAAAAGCAATTGCAGTATTGCACCAATACGTAATAATCAGCACTAGTATTACACTGCAGTAGTAAAACAAGTAAATAATGAAGACAACTCTTAGGGAAAGGTTACAAGGGCCGTAGTTAGGTCCAGCAGGATTTTCTTTAGATTTCTGAAGTTCATATTAACCTCTTCCAATTCTAGATATAGATATAGATATGTGTATGTATTGAACAATCCATTACGCAAAGCTCCCGCATTGCAGGGTGGTCTCATGCACGGAGCCTTACCCAGCAGCATTTCTCAGATTGTAAAAGCATTCCCAGCATTTCTCATTTAATTTCTATATCCCATTTTCTAAAAACTCATTTCTCCCACTATAAATCCACATTTTAGAAATTGTTCACACCAATCTTTTTATAAGATTTGTAAAAAAAATTTTAATGTAGAAATTGTGAATAACCCATTGAAAAATCTAATGTAGCATTTCCATAAAGTTTTCTAGAAAATGAGAAATATAACATGGGCGTGGCACATTTCTCCCTCTTGATTTCTCATTTGAGGAATCAAATGGGTAGAAAATGTGATTTAGAAAGACAGGTGGGAATGCTCTAATGAAGAAGGAGTGTGTGTCCCTAACCTATAAAAATAAACATTCAAGTTAAACCTTTAAACACAACCAATAAACGATATTTGGATGCCATGCAAACCACAAGCTAAACTCGGCCCGAGTTACAATGAACTTTAAATTGCAAAAAAATCACAGTATAACATTACAAACCAAGAAACTGAACTGAACAAATAGAAGGGGGGGTTTGAAAATTAGGGTTCAACCTTAGTGAGAGCGATCAAATAGACGGCGAGGGAGTTGTGCTGGGAGACGGAGGAGAAGCGGAACGACAGCGAGGGCTGCGGCGGCGGCGCGTAGATCTGCAGCAACACACACACCGACACCTTGTGCGGCGTCATCCTGAATGCACCCGCCGGCTTCAACATCCTGATATGTATGTATGTATGTATAGATTGTATGTATCTATAGGTGTAGTAGTTGTATATACATACGCTCAGTCTCACTGGGAATTGAGGTTTGAGTTCATCTGGGCGAGGGAAAGTAGGGTTTTCAAGGGTTTTGAAAATGGAGGGGGCATTTTTTTATTAAATTAAATAGAATTGCACTAATTACCCATCAAAATATCATAAATAACAAATACTAACGACACTAATTCGTTTTTGTTACATGTTTCTTTTCGTTTTTGTTTTGGAAATTATAAGATGAGATATCCGATTGATATCTTCTTTTTATTAAGCAAATAGACTAAAATATTTATTTTTAATAATTTATTTCTGTATTTTTAAGAATTCTCTTGGAATTTACCTTAGAGATAGTTTGAAAAAGGGCTTTTGTTTTTTTTTTTCTATTAATTATCATAATTATCTCAATTATATTTATTACATTACTCATATATACTTATTTTTTACTTTTTACAATAAAAAACACTACTTTATCAAACACTAAACTACTTATCAAAATAAGTATTATAATTTATTTATGGAATGTGATTATACCCGCTTTTATAACTTTGAAAAACAGCTTTGAGATACGGATTTTGAAAAACATCAATATTCCAAAACTTAGCCCTGGTGCTTTAACCTAGGTAGGTGTTACAGAGACGAAAGGCCAGGTTGTTTCGGGTGATTCGTAAAACAGTTTTCTATGTTTTGTTATTACGTTTCATTTTACTCTATGTATGATATTATGCCAATTTCATACGAAATTGCTGCTGCATATACGGGGTTGGAAAATGAATTATGTTGTTTTTAAAAGGCTAATTAGTGCTTAACAGTTATCTGGATAGCTTGAGCTTTCAAGAAGTGGACCCAACAATTCATAATAAATTCTCAATATCTTTTTATTGTTTTTAAGAGAGGGTGCAGAATTTAGATCATAGGATGTCTGCATATGTAGGGTTAAAGAATAAAGTTTGTTTTTAAGCCTACTTAGTGCTTAACAAATTTAGGTTCTAGTTTTATATTATTGCAGAACTTAGGTATTTTAATCGTTTGTCTAACAATTCATTAAACATCTTCAGTTTCTTCTGTTTTCTTATGAGATTGTGTAGAATTTTCTTCTTATGCTGTCTCCAATATTGTGGTGAATAATGAATACATATATGTTTTGTAGGCTGTTTAGTGCCCATAGTCCAACAATTGATAGAACATATTCCGGTTTCAAGTTATTGTTTTTGAGAAACGATGCTGAGTTAGTATTATATGCTGCCTGTAGTTTTGTTATGTTTCACCGATTCCCAGCGTCGTCTTTTTGTTTTTTTTAAGAGATGGTGCAGAACTTTAATCATATTCTGTCTGCTAATTATATAAGGGTTGAATAATTAATAGTATCTATTTCCTCAGGCTACTTAGTGCACAACTTATGTAGGTGTTTGTTATATAAGGGTTGAATAATTTTTTTCCTTCCTATTGTTTTTAAGAGATAGTGCCGGATTTATGTCATATGCCTACTTGTACTAGCTTTGAAGATGTATTGTCTCATGATATTTACTGCTTAACTTTGGTATCATTAAAGCTTAAGCTTTTATAATGTTGGCTCAACAATGCATCAAGCTGCCTAATGCTCCCATCACGTACCACCACATCTTGCATTCGGAGCGGAGAGATAAACGATGAACTAGTGATACGAAAAAACCTGAACAGAGGGCGCCATGTCAAGGTGAAACACACACAACTTGCCAGATTTTATTGTAGGTCCTCTTGGAAACAGAACCATGTTAGATCACTCTGCGTTATAAAATAAGCTATTACTAATGGTCCCAACAAAGTACGTCGCGCTCTAGAATGGTTACGCGCTATTTTTTGGGCAATTACTTTAGATATCGTAGTTTTGGTGTTCATTTATTGATATGCCGACATTTAGGTCTGATCTTATTTATTAGTGGAGTTATATATGATTGACTTTATTCTCTATAGCTAGCAAGGTCCAATTATCTCTTACGCGTGCTCTCTTATTGTAGGCATTCTCAATTGCGCCAATTGATTGCGAACATTTTTTTGTTTTGGAAAGTCAGTTGGTGTCTTTGTGCTATTTCTAGATTTGGCTGCAATAATACTAAATTTTATATCCTCTCATATAGTCTCTGTCCGATTTATTTTTGTCATTCTACTATCTTTTCTTAAGTTAGTTGGTGCTCTCCGTAGATTTCAATGCATTTATCTTGGTCAATTTATGACCTTTTTTTGGCCCTAACCTATAATGGAAGATAATACACCTACAAGAACCATTTACCGTTCCTTTTCTTTTGGATTTTCCCTTTATGCCAGAATATTTGATGGCATTATGTACTTAAATATTCTGCTGCTGCACTGTTTTGATAATATTCTCATTAAGCTAGCTATTGGAGCTTAAAATGACTTATCTTTTTCATATATTATCTGTATTGAGATCGTTAGGTCTTTCTATACTGTAGTGAAGCTCTTGGATTGGGGTGAAGATGGTATTGCCACTGCTGCTGAAACTGCTGCTCTTCGGGCATCATTTCAGCAAGAGGTGGCTGTTTGGCATAAGCTTGACCATTCAAATGTTACAAAGGTGAAGCTGCTGCTGCTTCTTTGCGTAATTCTTTTCTTGTAATTTTGCATATTTTTTTTGATAAGTAATATTTTGCATATTAATTTCCATGCAACTGCAATATTGTGTAGGAGTTACTTATTTTCTTGTTACTTCCTATTGGTAATATTTTCCCATCACTTCCACTATAAAGGCTTATGGGAAATGATGATTTCTTGGTTCTACTTTTACAGTTTTACGCCCCAGCCTTCCATTGGTTCATGGCTTTTCTGTAGCAGCAATAAGACCCTTTACCTTTCTTTCGTTTTAAGAAATTGTTCTACTATGGCAACACGTTGAAATTTTAAAAGTAAAAGTAGGGAGGTTGTTTCTTGTTGAATTCCTGCAAGAACCAAATTGCAAGAAAAATTAAGGGCTTGGTTTTTTGCAAGTCAGGAACGAAAACAAGTTTGGTGTGTTGAATTTTTAAGGCTCTGCGTGAAGATTTAAATGATCGGTTATTTTCTCTACAATGTTTTCGGTTATTTATGCTACTGATTTGTTATTATAGTTCGTTGGAGCTTCAATGGGAACGTCGAATCTTAAAATCCCGTCCAACAACACTGCAAGTGATGCTCTTAATACTCTTCCCACCAGAGCTTGTTGCGTCGTCGTTGAGTTTCTTCCAGGTGGAACTCTAAAGAAATACTTAATCAGGAACTGTAGAAAAAAACTCGCATTTAGGGTTGTAATTCAACTTGCTTTGGACCTTTCTAGAGGGTGAGCTTTATTATTTTGACAAAGAATTTGTTCCCAAACTTACATTTTGTAAATTCATTTCTTTACTCATTTGATTTAGGTTGAGCTACCTTCATTCGAAGAAGATTGTACATCGTGATGTGAAAACGGAAAATATGTTGCTAACTGCTGAAAGAACTTTGAAAATTGCGGATTTTGGTGTTGCCCGAGTTGAAGCTCTGAACCCAAGAGATATGACCGGAGAAACCGGTACACTTGGGTACATGGCCCCGGAGGTACTTGCTTTCCTTGTTTATCATGAGTAGTCAAAATTTGTGAAGGCAAGTTAATGATGATTCGGTCGTATTACTCTAAAAAAAGTTTCCCATTTTAGTGGTTTCAGGGATGTAAAACATAGGGTTTGTTTTGTTGCAACTTTTAAGCTAATAAGCTAGTTTATCTGTGACTGAGAAAAAAATTGGATGCGTACAGCTAAAGCTTCTAGCTTATTTTGGCCAAACTATCAAATAAACTCAGCTTAAAACCTGAGTAGCCAAACGTTGTCCAACTTTTAAGTAAAAAATTGATAAGTTAGAATTTATAAGTTGCAACCAAATAAACGCTAAAATAGGTATAAGAAATTATGGCTATTAATGGGCTTGAGCCGAATTTCCCACACAAGGTGCCTTGTAAGGCCTTGTTGCCCTCACACGGGGAGCTAAGTTAATTAACTAATAGTTTAGTTAATTGCCATTTCCTCCCCTACGCTTTCTAGAGGTTATAGATTTGTTCTTTATCAGCTCATCTACTTAATAAGTATTGAAAAGTCTCACCCGACTAAGGTTTCCCGTCTAATTTATATTGTAATCTCTTCATCAATCATAAAGGGCTAGTTCAATTTGGATGATATTTGCTTTTTGAGAAGCCAAGTTAGGGTTTAACTTAAACCTCGTATGGTATATAAGCCGAATAATGGCCTTAAAAGATCCCGTTTGTCCTAATATGACTGCATTTTAAGGTCAAAAGTTGGTTGATTGAGAATGGTACTTGAAATAAGTAATATCTAGGAGAAAATTGTTTAGTAGAAACATCCGCAATCAAGGAATATCTTGTAAATATTTTTTAAGATATTCTTATTAGTGTGGAAAAAAAAATTCCAAACCATAATACATCAACATATATTTTTCTACCGCCGTCTCACTATATATCAAATAAATATACCAATTACTATAGTCTTTAAGACTATACTCATTACATGATGAAATGTTTGTATTCTATTATAATATCTTATAATCTTGTTATTTCTTGCTTAGGAGGCCAGAATAGCAGCAAATTCAGCTTAAAAGCTAATTAGAGCTTAAAAGTTATAGCTAAATAAGCAATGATCACGTTCTTTCGTATGAGTTTTTAATTTGTTTTGTCGGCGTTTGGATGGATTTTGGTGCGTATCACGGGCGTATCCGATAAGAAGGTTTAAGTTTTTCTTGGGCTGACTTTGACTTTATTGGGGCCTTGGGGGGTTTTGATTGGAAAATGTGGCCATATATTATGCATTTAGTAATGACACATATTTAAAAATAAAATAAAATGGGGACAATTGTTAAAAGTACCCCCGAGATTTAATATTTTATCATTTTAGTCTCAAGCTTTCAATTTTTATCAATTACATCCTTAATTTTTCAATAACTCATCAAATAGGTCCTCTTGTCACTATTTGAAACATTTTCCCCTTGTATGAAATAAACATTTTGAAGTTACACCAGATTAAATCAAAACTAAATAATATTATATTTTATTCATAAAAAATGGAAAAGTGAAAAAACTTGTATCCTTACATATTGACTTTTATTATATCTCACACACACACATATATTATATATATCAAATATACATATTAATAAGTATAGAAAATATAATATTCGATTATTTATTGATCAACCTGCACTAATACGGGAAATGAACAAGTTTCTTGAATTTGTTCTTTTATTGCACGATGGGCGATCGATTTATTTTTGGTATTTTTTGTGTAAGTAATTATAATCTTGAAAAGAAAACAAGTAAAAATAGCTAGCATGTGACCTTTATCCTATCATAATGTCATATAATCCGACCACATGCCACCTTTTTAATTTATAATATTAAGGCATATTAATTTATGAAGTGGAGAATAACTAAATTTATCTGTAGAATATAATTAATGATTATATGCTACTTAATTTAATGTGTATGCGTAGTTGATTGGACTGGTAATTTAATATTTGTCATAAAAAGTATCATAATTGGAAAGAAAAGCTAATTAAATTCACTAACTAATATTTTACTAAAAATTTAAATATTAATAAATATTAATAGTTAAATAAAATACTGGACAAATTAGACTTATTATTTCTCCTTTACAATATAATGTATTAGAATTTGTAATTTAGAAATTTATATATTTTCAGTTATTTACATTCAGTGCAGTATGAATTCTGAAAAAAATTACTATCGTTATACAAAGTGTATGATGGAAAGGGTAAAATGATCCAAATAACGACAAGGGGGCCTAATTGATAAATTATTGAAACATTAAGGTTGCAATTGTTACAATTTGAAAGTCATAGACTGAATTGATAAAAATCCTAATTTCCGGGGTGTTTTTGTTATTGCCCTAAAAAAATGTTTACATATCTTGTACATAGGCGGCAAAAGTATGGGACAAATACATTAGAACCCACAATTAGTGGATAAAATCTTGTCATATCTGATAATTATGTACATATTATTATATGTGCATATAATTATTCTCATGTATTGTGTAGTTTTGCAAATCGAGACTTTTATACCTTTTTTTGTTATTATCCATATATATTTATACTTAAAGTTGTATAAAAGTTAAAAGGCAATTTGGCAACGTTCAAATAATTATACTCTTTTAAATTAAGATATTTTCTTATACTAACATCTATGTCACGTTCATAAAAATACAATATTACAAAATTATCATTAGCATGTCACTGTGAAGATATTAATTATATATGGCTAGCATGGCTGATTGGTAGAAGGGGGGAGTTTTTCGTGTTAAAACTGAATTTTTATCATATATTTATAATAATAATTTCATCCATAAATAATTGGTCACTTTTATTTCCTGATTTGTCAAAAATTAATTTGAAATTTTCTATTTTCGTTCAATATAATCATTATAAAATTTAATAATTGCAAGTATAGCTCTATAGTAGTTATTGGAGACTTAGAATAAGACCAAAACTATAAGGGTAAAAGGGAGCGGATCAAGGAACAAAAAATTTTACAAAAAATTATTCAAACTTTTTAGGCCGTTTGATCTGCAGCGATCAACGGCTAAAATGTATCATCTCTCTCTCCACTTTCTCTCTCACATATCCTAGCCGTTGATCGCTGCAGATGCAACAGCCTAAAAAGTTTGTAGGATTTTTTGTAAAATCATTTATCCCTTGATCCGTTCCCAGGGTAAAATTATCGATAATATTTCATTTCAATTTGAAAACCAATGTTTGAATTTTGCATCATTTGGTCATTCGTCGAAAAATGGTGGTCGTTTGGAATTTGACCAAATCAGATATCGGAAATAATATCTATTATTATTATTTATTTGATTTGATTTCTTGATGGGCTCAAAGGCGGCCCAGTTAATGAAAGGGTCAAGCCCGCTTTTAGTTGACGCAAGCACATACGCACTAAAGCCCAAGGTGACGGGCTAGGGCTTCCGACCCACTCCGCCAAAGCTATATATAAGCCTCTCATTCTCTTTCTTACATTTCTAGGGTTTGTTCATCTCAGCGCAAACACAAAGGCCGGCGACGAAGCAGATTCTTCGCCATGGGGAGAAGTAAGATTCTCCAATCTCTATGCTCATATACATACATATATATATGTATATATATACACGCATATATATGCTCTTTTTTTTTTTTGCAATTGTTGCCTATTGATTGTGATTTTCATCTAAGATCCGTAGATCTTGAGCTATCACGACCTGATGGATCATAATAATTTTAGTCTGATTTCTTGATTGAGTACACAGATACATGTATATATTTATGTATGTATATTAATATATACATCTTTTTACCATTGTTGTTTCCTATAGCTTAGGTTACTTATGAATTTTGTCCAAGATTCGTGGATCTTGAGCTGTCATACCAGTTTTAAATATTTTATATGTTAATCTATTAGGTTTATTGATGGTTTGGGGGAAATGATATTGGTTTATAATTTGTTATTTTTTGAGGCAATTTTGTATGATATTTTCATAGTAACACCACTTAGTTATCTTGGTTACTTGTCCTAGGTTATTTGTTAAATTATAAGATTTGTAGTTTAGCTTATGCAATGAGTCGTAAGGGCAGAATGAGATTAGATGTTAGAAAATGATTTGATAAATGTAGGATGAATGTGTCTTAACTTGTTGTTTGGGTAAATATGGCTCCCAAAGAACCAAATGATTATGGCTTTTGGTTTGTTTTGTTTGTGATTTAAGTGCAACTTATTCTTTGAAGAGCATTGGAAAATTCAAGTGCTCATTGGTTTTCCATATTATTGTAATTTCCTTTAGAAATGGCTGTTTTGGACTTTCGGGTTGGTGAAAATGATATTGGCATTTTTTCATTTGTTGGAAGCTTATGATTAACTCTCGTAGTGAGTTGTAACTTGTAATGGAAAAGTGAAATAGATGTGAAAAATAAGTGGTGAAAGGTTTCAAATTTGTGTCAGCATGCTGTGTGGTTAAATATCTCTTTGATATGAATTTTTTCCCATCTCTGTTTGCTTCCTATCAGCTTAGTTTGTTAGTTGAGCATCAAAGAATTTTCTCAATTTCCTGTGTTATTATCATGTCCCTTTTGTAGCTGCCTCATTGGGTTTGTGGAAAAGATTTTTGAAGTTTGATTTTTCTTAAAAAATGTTCCACCACAGTTTTAGGAAATTTATGTATTTTTTGGTTCAAGGAAGGTCGAGATGTAATGCAACCTAATTTCTCACCCTGTGGCCTCTCAATTCTCACTCATGTTGTGCCAGTAGCTATTCATAGGCGGTGGTGCCTTAAAATTTGCTATAGTTATTCAACTTGAGAAAGGTAGACTGAACCAATGGATTCTATTCTTTTAAAAAAGTGTTAGGTGTGACGAGTCATATGGAAAGGTTTTTTTTGTTTTAATTTTCTGAGGCAATGTGTGTATTCTCTGTGTTATATTACCACACAATCTACCAAGTGTTATCTCCATGTCAAAAACAAGCCTTTTTATCTCCACGTAAAAAACAAGGCTTATTCAAACCATTCTGTATTTTGTAATGATATTTAGTTGTGATGAATTGTATGAAAACTGTTCTGTTTGAAGTATTTTGTGGTTACATCTATTTGCTTTGTTTATTATAGTACCATTTGGCACTTGATGTGTTATCGCCAGATCAGAAGCAGGCCTTACACAAAATCTATGTATACTGTCTTTTCTTTCTATGGCTTTAGTTGTTATGGGTTACATGAAAAGACTGTTCTGTTGAAATATCACAAGGGAACATGAAATGTTTTATTCTACTATAGGACCAGCAAGGTGTTACCGCCAGATCAAAAACAAGCCCTACCCAAAATCCAGGTACTGCCGTGGTGTGCCTGATCCAAAGATTAGGATTTACGATGTTGGCATGAAGAAGAAGGGAGTAGACGAGTTCCCCTTCTGCGTGCATTTGGTTAGTTGGGAGAAGGAGAATGTGTCCAGCGAGGCACTGGAAGCTGCTCGTATCGCGTGCAATAAGTACATGACCAAGTTTGCTGGGAAGGATGCGTTCCACCTTAGGGTTCGTGTTCACCCGTTCCATGTTTTGCGTATCAACAAGATGCTTTCATGTGCTGGGGCTGATAGGCTCCAAACTGGTATGCGTGGGGCTTTTGGCAAGCCTCAGGGTACATGCGCACGTGTAGCGATTGGTCAGGTCCTCCTCTCTGTCCGCTGCAAGGATGGTAACAGCCAACATGCTCAGGAAGCTCTTCGCCGTGCAAAATTCAAGTTCCCTGGCCGCCAAAAGATCATTGTCAGCAGAAAGTGGTATGTTGAAGTTTCCTTTGTGTTGCAATTTTGTTGAGGGAAAGGAACAATTTTTTTCTCTAGTATTTGTATATAATATATTAAAATCCATTTCAAGAAAGTAACGGATTTTTTATCGAAAGGAAAACATAGGAGGGAGGTTGTTTGAACAGCATGTCTGGGTTTCCCTCTATCATCTGTCTCGTAGTGATTTATATAATTTGTCTGGGATCAACAAATATTATGGTAGTTCAGAAGTTGATTTTTCTTTTTTGGACATTTCAGGGGATTCACCAAGTTCAACCGTACTGACTATGTTAAGTGGAAAGCAGAGAACCGCATCATGTCTGATGGAGTCAATGCCAAGGTCAATACATCTTTGAGCTTTCTACCTTCCGATTTTATCAATGTCATTGTTGAATTTCATTTTGTTGAATGCAATTTCAGTACATTTAGCATGATTAACCCATTCGTAGCAAGTGTCTCGACTTTTTTGGTTGAATACCATTTCAGTATTTAGCATTTAGCTTGTTTGACTGTTTTGTAACTTGTGTTATTTTCGTTGGTCATTTGTACAATTTGTATCATGATGCTTGACCCTTTCCCTAGCATCTGGTGGTGTTTTGTTTTGCATGACCCCTGTTTTTTTTCTCTGAAATAATGATAACTTATTCGTGAACATGTCAATTTTGCAGCTTCTGGGTTGCCATGGACCTTTGGCTAATCGTCAACCAGGAAGAGCTTTCGTTGATGCCGTGGTTTAGAATCCCAGGATTACTTTCCTAAGCAAGCTTTCACTTACTGTTATCTTGTGTTTTTAGAAAACAAATTTTTGATCTTTGGATCAGAAGATTATCCCAGTTTTATTGTTGTTGATACTATGAATTGGAGTTTTAAGATCTTATGTTTGTTCAAGATGTTATATGGGAAGATGTTTTATCATCTGTCTCTTATGTTTCTGTTGTTATTGTTTGTTATGTCTGTACTTTCCTTCAGTTTTCTCGTATAATATGCCCTTTGGGCTTGTTCATTGTAAATGTCACCTTGGTTACCTTTTGTTGGTGGGTATGCTCTGTGGTTTCTGAGATCTGTTACAGTTCTGTATTGGGAAGCATCTATAGTTGCTACAAATCATGTACAGATTATATCCATGGCTTGTGTTATATTGCAATCTATATAATTTTTTCAGTAAGATTATTGGGTAGAATTGAACTTTGTAATGGCAATATAGATGACATCATTCTGTTTTTAGGCATGTGTTACGTGCTTCTAGTACCCTTTTGGGAGTTAGCAAAAACACTCCCATGTGGAAACGAATTTTGGAGTTTGCGTCAAAGAAAATTTTCACAAAATACAAATTTTTGTTTAGAAACTTGTATGTTCAAAGTCCGCCAGAAGTAATAACACAGTAATTTTTGTAGTGACCAATTTGCATTCAAAATGAAATATGCCTTGAAAGAATTCGCTTTCAAAATATATACATGCATGTTAAGTGTTTTGAAGTAGACTAGTTGAGTACATGCGGTAACACATGTTCTTATATTTTAACTACAATCTCTATGTGAATGAATTGCTTGCTTAAATAAGTCTTATTTTGAAAATTGGTTTGTTTTGCTCATTATGGGCAATACGGTACGGAATTCTTGTAGTCTAAGTAAAATCTAATTGAAAAGATATTTGCTCTAACTTGTAGTCAAGTAAAATCTAATTCAAAAGAGATTTGCTCTAAAATGTATATTATCTTGATATTCATGTTTTTCGAAGTTCAATAGATTTATTGTGAGTAATAACAAATTTTACTTTTTCCATGCTAAATCTCTTTCGAAATGAGAGCTGGCCCAACATTTTTTGTTTTCAAAATTCATGTTCTTGAAATTTATTATGGCCAATAACTCGTTTTTGAAGTAAAGTCTCATTCAAATTAAGATTTGCCCTAAATTATGTTATTGAAATTCAAGCTTTGGAAGTCCCTACTCTATGTATTCCATAATTTATTAAAATTCAGATTTTGAAGTGCTTTTCCGTTTATTATTGCCTATTAAAAAAGCATAATTCTTTTCAGTCGATTCAAGAAAAAATGATCAAATTCCCACCCAGTTACACTCATTTTCTATGGAAGGTAACCCTGAGGTTGCATTTTCATAAACTATTGTCTCTGAGCAATAAATCGAAGAATCCAACACTCCAGGAGGAACGCTTCTGAAAATTCCTTGCTTTTACATGTTATTTCAATTTAAGAATCTTTTCTGTTGCAAGTATAAGTAATGGCCTTCGGAACGAAAAACCAATCAACAAATTGTGCTGTTATGACACAATACTGCAATTCGGTAGCAAAATGGGTGTCTGCGACAGAAAAATGGTTTAATCACCAAATTCACTTCGAGATTCAATTCAACAACTTAGGGTGAATCCTAAATCGAAGGACCATTGAGTCCTCAAGCCTCGAGGAGGAAGAGAGAGAAGAGGCTTGCCATTTCTGCAGGAATTATCTTATAAGCCAATTGTTGTACAAACTGGGCATAGCATAAAAACATTTAAAAATGGACGTAGCAGCACAACATCAGAATTAAACATAGCTTTATCGCTGCAACTAACCAGTCTCTGGAAGTCACTTGACCAAACAGTAAAAAAGTGTTGCGGCAATCGCAGTCTAACATATCACCAGATTATTATTCGACAAAAAAGAAAAAAACTCCCCAAGGGAAGCAACTTTACTCCATGCATTCTTCAGTATCTGTGACTCATCTTTTCCCTTTCCTGAAAGTTTTTGACATACCTGTATCCATAACGAGACCATGGAGCAAATAAGCATTGCACAAGGATAAATAGTGTCTATTATTAACTAGAACAAAGCAAGGAGGAGTTCAACCACGGAAACTAATGCAAAGCAGCAGGTCAATTACTAAGAAAACATAACATGGACACCTAACTGGTTGGGCATAATTATAGTCTGCTTGTATAAAGTATTTGCGAGATAGATAGAAACGACAGCAGAGAAACTTGCAACTAATGCCCGACAACTGTGAAGCTATATATGATGTCTGGAAGTACACTACACTGGACGAACAAATATGACAAAATCAAACATCAAGCAAATATATATACCAACCAAAAAGAACCTAAAGAAACTAATCACCTCTACGTCACAGGTAGCCTCTCCCTAATCAAGATGAAAATTACATCAAAAGAGACAGAATTAAGACCCATCAAATGACATCTATTTTCTTACATAAAGAAGTATTCAGCCTCTGTAGTCCGTATGAGACTAGAAGCTACAAGGCCAAATATTCCGGATAGCAACAAACTTCAAAAAGAAGACAATCATAGAGCTGGCAATATTTATGAGGATCACATAAATGTATCCTGCCAAACGGAATTAAATAGACCTTCAAACAATTCCGTAGCCTCTTAAGTAGATCAATTGCCTTAGGGAAGGCACGACGGATTGGAGTTTAAACTGTATCAAAAAGTGAAGAGTCAAAACCACACTTCAAAGCTTTACAAATTCACAGGGTACTCATGCAAATCTGAAGTAATATGTCTAGAAAGTAAGTAGATCAATTGCCTTTTTCTTATGACAATGGTTAAATCTACTGGTCATTCTTAAACGACTTCACCAGCAAACATGCAGCAAATTAAGGCATGAAGCTTCAATAACCGGATGAAGAGCAGGCAGGGGTCTCAGACAAATGACTTTTGGTATTATGGGTTAGATTCATCCTTATCATTGCAATTAGCAGGTATAAATTTTTTCGAACATTTTTGTTCATGAATCATCTCATTTCCAAACGAGCAAGAGTGATGCACATATCAATTATATGTCGAGTTTGCCAATCAAAGGACACAGTTCAACTTCTACACAACACATCCATCTGATAAAAAATGTGGTTTTGTAGTTCGACATGAGACTAGAAATCTAGTGCGTAACAACCAAGCCTTAATCCCAAGAAATTATGGTCGTCTATATGGAATTGAAATAGCATATCAAAAAATCGGGTTGTTAATGTGAATTTCTTACACCACTCGTTCCTATTGGATGCAACTTGCTCATCTATTTTCCTAGCACACAAGACAGAAAGTGTTATCTTCGGCAAATTCAACACTTTAAAAAGCTCAATAGAGTGCAAGGTCTGAAAAAAAGTGTATTGTTACACCAAAGAATAATCAACATCCAAATTGATTAAATTATTGATTTCAGATCTTTTCCACCAAATGAAACCTAATTAGATACTAGTAACAGTGATTTAATAGAATCCATAATATTCACTGTTGCCTTTGCCAAGACATAATTAGGACTATAGGCACATAATAAAATATCAACTGTCAAGACGATCCCGTAAACAAGCAAATCGTTGATTTCAGTTCATTTCCACCAAATAAAATCTTATTCTACACATTAGAATGCATACAACAAGTGTTAAAACTTAAAATCCTAATTCTACAAAAATCAGTCTGAGCTGGTCAAAATAAAAGCCATTATATTCATAGTAAATCTATGTGAAACCATTGATAGAGGCATATGACTATCAAACTCAATGAAATATCAAAGTACAAGAGCCAAACCGAGGCCCCCCAAAAAATAAAAAATACTCAAATCATTAAATCATTGAATTCGGATAATTTTCACCAAACACCACCTAATTCAACATATCGGAATTTGTCACACGGCATTGAAAACCAAATTCCACTCAAACTGTACTCATATATTCAGTAAATCAAAAAAAGAACATACATATTGCAGTTTCAGTGGACGGCAAAGGCGTGAGGTGTATCCGATTGAGGTTAAATTAGGTGGAGAGGTGGTACAGATTAATTTTGCAATGCAATGATAGGATAGATAGAGAAGTCAATTATAAAGCCCAAATAGGATGGATGATGCAGATAAGTTCCTACGGGCTGGGGCGGAGCTACATGGAGGCAAGGGGGGCACGTGCCCCTTCTTTGTTCGGTAGAAAAA
>MKEJ01082472.1:0-18013 GCA_001753735.1 Embelia ribes | reverse complement strand
ACTTATTTGTTCTACTGATTGAGTGTTCAACTCACCTACGTTTGTTCCGTCATTCAATAGATTGGTAAAGTAATATCCATGTTCATCCATAAAAAAGCCTACATTGTTGATGAAAAAAGTTCAAAAGAAAGGTGCATAAATGTTCAATGCTAAAATTGGGCAGAAAAATGATCAAATAGGCTATAGATAACACATATGTAACACATATGGAAAACTTCGATATACATGCATAGAAAGAAATAACACAAATGAATCATTAGAATATGTTAAACAAGTGCAATTTCTTACCTCACCAAAAATAGGCAAGCCTTATAGTCTGATGGGCTAACAAACTACTATGAAACTTACAATAATTCTTAGTAAACTACATAAAATGAAGGGCAATGAAGAATTAATTTTAAGAGATAAAAATTTTCAATGAATTAAATCTTAAATGAAGAGCAACGAAGAAAACTGTGATTAGGTAACAACCATGATCTAACCCCACATCCTTTCGGAAATAAGTTCATCATTAACTACCAGAATTCAGTAACTTTTAACCTAATCGTCCAAAAGGTAATCAACTCATCAACGTTCATTTACCCCTTTTCACAAAGCCAACATGAAATTCAAGGATTAGTTTGTGAACTATAAACCCCATTCTCTATAAATTTCTCTAACTTTCACGCCTTTTTGCACGTAAAACTTTTATTCTTAAACTGACCAAAATACCTCTCGGCTGTAGTCTGAGAAACAAAAATGTCTTTATCGTATTAACCTCTCGAACTGCCCTTCTTAGCCATTCCAATCATAGTTCTCTTTGATGCCATTTCCACCCACAATGAGCAATTTCACAATTCAGAATTTAACCCCACAGTGATTAACAAAACTTTACAATGTTATAATCCCAATTTATCTCAAAGAACAGGTGAAATAACAGTTCACAAACTAATCCAAAACAAATATAATATAATGAGAAGTAAAAATATCAACTTCAATCCCACAAGAGTGCATGCATAACACCCGGTATCAACAACAATTATAGTTAAACCCTTTTGCAAAATGGAATTCCATCCCACTGTTCAACAATAGCATTATATTCAACAACAATTCCTTTTTCAATATCTAAGTTCAATAGGGTGTTAAATAACTTACCCTTGAGGAAATTGGAACTCTTCTCACGCCCTAATCACCCCAAATTCCATTCGAATTCAAGCCCTAAACTAGGGTTTTCAATGCTTAACGAAGAATATGATGATGAATTAGCGGAAATCAAAGGAAAAATAAAGTGATTTTGAGTGATATAGAGGAGAAATTGATAGAAAAAATAGGAAAGAGAGAGAGAGAGATTGTCAGGTTTTAAAAATGGAACGAAATGAATAGATTGTGTTCATTTTGAAGGGAGATGGGAGAGAGTTTGTTAGCTACAATTGATGAGTGAGAATAGAGGGAGGCAGAATGGCGAGTGAAATAGAGAGGCGGTTTAAGCCAATTTTTTTAGATTGGCTCAGCAAAATAGCTAAAAATACTATTTGTGGAGCTGGTTGAAGATGATCTTATATTGGCCTTGTTTGCTGAAGTACCATAAATATTCTTCCAATAATTATTACTTAGAAATAAAAAATGATATTTATTTGTATCAATAAAATAATATTTTTTACTTAAAAATATAAAAAATATACTTTTATAGAAGTACGAAATTGGATATTTTTTTTCAGAAAAATATAATTTTCACAAATTTTACACTACTACCAATTATTTTTCACTATCTCCAATAAAAAAATTATACTTTTTGTACTTTATGTCAAGCACACCTATAAAACTTATAACTAATGCATAAAAGTATACCTTTTTATATTTGACAAAAAAACATATTTTAATACTTTAAGATACAACTAAATGAGCCTATTGTTTGTTAAATAAAAAAGCCAGAATCTATTATGGTAATTGAGAAAACAAAGATCTAACTCGGGTTTCCAGCAAGGGTTTGTACTTCGGCGATGCTGATGATTTTTAAAATTATTTATTATATATGCTTTCATAAATTGATAACAAAAATTAGTTTGATTCTAGTATTGTGTAAATAAATTTTTAAAATTATTTTGAGGTTAACGTGGTATTAGGTAAAAGTAATTATCATATTATAGAATAGATAAAAGGTAAGCATGTATCAAGAATGTAACATATAACTTTATGGTACTTATTTTTATAACTAATGATAGAAAAAATGTAATCATGTTTTAAAACATGCCTAAAGCTTGTTCTAAAAACACCTATGGAGAAACAAAAACGGATGTTTAAATGCAAACATTCCTTTAATTCTATTTTAATAGTCTCTTTTTGGTTTTTCCTCAAAAATTAAGAAATATCAATTAATATTGTTAAAATTCAAAATATTTTTATTCTTGTTCATAATATACCTTTTATCAATGCTACCAAATTTGTACAAATCAATAAGAGTATCTTAATAAAATAATTTTTTAACTAATTTTCTAAACTAAAATTTAGATTATATATTATGATGTAATAAAAAAAATAAAAAACTGTTAAAATGAGACGGATGGAAGTATTTCATTTTTTCACCAATATGTGCACCATAATCTAAAGCCATAAAGTCAATTTGACATTTTGAAAATATTACCGCCTACCAACTTTAAAATTCTGTCTTGAATTTTGGCAACACAAACGATATAAAAGCGGAAATCAAAAGTGGAAACATGGTAACTTTTATGAGAAAATGGTATGAACGCTCAAGCACCCCTTTTTTGTATTTGTAATAACGCAACATGGGGCTGCTCAATAGTCAGTGCCGGACAATTCATGCCTAGCATCTGAATTACTAATTTTTAAATTAACGACTGGAAATAAATATATAAATTTTGTATACAATTTTGAAGCTCAATTTTTAATTTTAAAATAAACAACTATGATACGATGGACGGATACCCTTCATCCAATGGGGTCTTGGACAGGCTATCAGTGCCAATAATAAATGCCTCCACATGCCTCTAAGCTAAAAGAATTGTCATTATTTCTGTAAATTTCGGCTAAAGCCAACATCCACGGGGACCAATTTTACCATGGGAACCAAAACAATAATCATTTTACAAGAAAATTGTACTATAATTTTTTTTACGTAATTATTACATTATAAAATAAATTATTATAAATTTTTTAAAAGTATTATAATAATTATTAAATTAAAAATACAAGTAATAAATGGAACCAATACAATAATCGTTTTACAAGAAAATTGTGCTATAATTTTTTTTACGTAATTATAAAATAAATTATTATAAAATTTTAAAAAATATTATAATAATTATTAAATTAAAAATACAAGTAATAAATGACAGCCGGTGTTGAGCAACTGCCGTGGCCGTAACATCACCGGCGTTTACCGGTAATTGCGCTACTTGCGCCTTTGGCTTATGCATGACGTGTCCACATATTCTCGTTCTCTTTTACACTTTCCTTTTTTTTTTTTCAATTAAAAATTTCTTTTTGTTTTGTTTTACATATGAAATTAGTAACACGCTACTTATTTAAAACTGGTAAATATAACATTTAAAAAAATATATATGATTTCCACTGCTAGCTCCTTTGGCTTATGCATGACGTGTCCAGACATTCTCTTCGACGGTTAGTTTTTAAATTCAAAATTTCTTGTTTTATTATAATTGAAATTATTTCACATCTACTTAATTAACACTGGACAATATAATAAAATTTATTATGGAAAAATGAATTTACGGGCAGCTTCATGGGGTTATGCATGACTTGTCCAGACATTTTCTTTTACAGTCATTTTTCAAATCAAAGCTACTTGTTTTGTTATAAATATTGAAATGAGATACAGTATCGTGTACCTCGTTAAAGGTGTTAAATATTTAACCAAATTATTAGAAAATTTGATTCGATTCCAAAGTTGTCCGTTTCCTAGTCTACAAATTTCTATTTTTTTTGGGGGTCAAAGGAAATTTTTTCATCAAAATTAAGTGACAATAAGACATAGGATGAAAGATAAAGTCAAAAAATTAAGTGACAATAACTCACCACCTCTGTCCATATTTACACGTCATAATTATTTTTTTCAAATGAGAATTATTTTTTATTTTTTATAATTTTCTTAATTAAATAAAAGCTGCAAAAAGAAAATTGGAGATTCCATACTATCTTTTTCGTCGGAGGCCGTTGATTGCGGTTAGCATAAAGCACTCTTCAAATGGGACCACTTTTGACACTTTTGCTTTAGCCTTTTCTCTTTTCTCTATTTTATTTCTTTTTTACTCGAATCTTAAATTTGAACATTATAATAATATAAAAAATCTTTTATCTGTCCACCTCTAGATAAAACATAATCTTATTACGTGGATGCCAATATGGGCGAACCAGCGCGTATGAATATAAATTTTATGAAATTCGCTGAATCTATGTAAAAAAATAAATATTATATTATAAATTTAATATTAAAATTATTAAAAAAAAATACATTAAAATTTTTAGCCTGAAAAAATGATGAGAGTTCCCTTAGTCCTTCTCAACAAACTAAAATGTCCATGCTTGATGACTATGCTGCACAATTTTCTACTATTATTATATGAATTACATTTCATATATTGTGATTCACCTCCGTTTATAGTGTGAATAAATTTTTTTGGTAGATTTTACTGATACTTGTACCATTGTTATAAAATTACTGAAAATATGAAT
Organism: Embelia ribes; assembly: GCA_001753735.1. NCBI lineage: Eukaryota > Viridiplantae > Streptophyta > Magnoliopsida > Ericales > Primulaceae > Embelia > Embelia ribes. The sequence continues at coordinate 13,321 of MKEJ01082472.1, read as the reverse complement.
TTTTGAATTTGTTCTTTTAAATAATATTAACACAACTGCCCTTCATGGCACTTGACTGGGTATAATATAATTAATTTTTCCATGCTGTCGGTGGTCATTTTATTACCTTTTCTGATAGAGAAAAAAAAAATGGTGATGAGTTTTGTTTGTCGAATTGTCTAGATCTCGAATGGAGTTTACAGGTCAAAAAATATGTCACAAAGATCTAAGATCTAGGTACCAGATAATGCCACGTGTAACGTGTTCCACCTGAATAATCCCATAATATAATTGTGTTTTAATTAGCTTAAACAAATTAATTAATGTTTTGTTAGAGGACGCATATATTCTTGTGTAATAAAATGTCATTTGATAGGTATTGGAGAATCTTTGGGTGAGTTGGTTCCTCAAGCTACCTTTTGTTGGTACAACTTGTGCTTGGGATGTCACATTTATTCATATATAAAGCTAATGTCGCATTTATTCACATATATGTAACTTGTGCTTGAGATGTCACATTTTTCATTTTGCTGTAACATATAAATTTTTTTTCTCAAAAATATATTTTTCCATCTATACCAAAAAATTATATTTTTATACTTATAAGATCCAATCAAACAGGCCTACGTGTCACATTGTTGATTTGTAGTAATATGTTGTTTTTTTCAAGATACTTAAATGATATTAGTAAATTTCGGTTCAAATTTCTTTTCTTTTTTTTTTTTTTTTGAAATTTGGTGCATTTCAATTTCCTTTCTTTATTCTTGGACATGCGACTAGGGAACGGGGAATATAACTTTAACTTTGAGACTATTGGGCATCTTAATTCTTCTTTGAAAATGCTCTTTATTAATTAAGCATTAATTGTTGGTCTTCTGTCACTCTTTTTTAGTAATAAAAAATAAGTAAATAATATATGCTCTTTATTGACTTCACTTTATGTTCTTCTCTAATGTCCATAAAATTTTTATATTCTACATATAGCTCATTTCCAAGATGAGAATTAAACGAAGAGACAAAGTGGGAAAGTTAACAAGTGAAAAAAAAAAAAAAAAAGGAAAAAGAAAATAAAAAATAAAAGTAAAAAAATAAAAAAAAAAAAAAAAAAAAAAAGAGGAGAGAAGGAATTAAAAGAATAAGGAAAAAAGAAAGTAGTTAAGGTGTAGCTGTTATGTAATACACTTGTTTGTCTCTTTAGTAACTGAATGCTTGGCCTTATTTCTTAACTTCTACATGCATATTGAACCAATGAAGCTCCATATTTATAGTTCCATAAATTGTATATATAGGAATTTTGAGTAGATTAAGTGGATAGATACAAAATTACAATACGGCTTATTACAAATTTTTATTTTAAAATAGAGTTGCTCATAACAACTTGTGGGATCTTCTTAACTCCATCTTTTTTGTAACCAAATTGTACTTGTTAGAGCATCTCCAACCACACTCATCAAAATAACTATTCAAAATATATTTAAATATTTAATTCATTACTTTAACTAGCAACTTTTTTAAATTTACTCCAACCACGCTCTCTATTTTAGTTAATTACTTTAACTAACTTTCAATAATATAATTCAAAAATGACATGTGACATAACACGCAAATGTCATAATAATGACATGTCAAGCCAGATCATCAAATTTAAATGTTAAATTTTAAATTTTACAACTGTCATATTTACAATGATCATATTTATAATTGTCATATTTACAACCGTAACTAAAATTAGAGGGAGATAGCTTTGATGAAAGAGAGAGTGCTAACTAAAATTGATGAGTGAAAAAGATGAGAGTCAAAAATAGAGCAAAATAGAAAGTGAGTTGGAGTCAATTTTTTTAAATTATCTCACCAAAATAGCTAAAAAATAATATTTAGCTAATTGATTGGAGATGCTATTACTTGTTGCATGGGGCATTCACCGATGACTCATCTAGTACAAAATTCTTTATTTGTTAGTGCGATGGATAATCATAACACTATTATGTCACAGTTATTTGGAATTACAATATCGGTACACAAGACAATTTATAAAAAAAGAAGGAAATTCCAGAAAACTTAAAAAGAAATTAGGTTGATTTTTTATTTCACGTTTCTTAGTGGATGCTTTAATTTATATTTGCCAGTTTGTTTTTAATTAGATGCTTGACAAAAAAAAAAAATCTAAAAATAACCACTGCACAAGCACTACATTTTATTAATATGCATGATAATGAGAAATTAGGCACTAAACTTTTGAATTAATTAATAATCTAATTTGAAGTGTGAGACATAAATTAATAGGTTAAAGTTGTCCAAGAAAATATGAAGGGCATAGTGGTCAATTCAGGGTGGAGACACGCGAGAGACAATTTGCGGGAACTTTTTGACCAGCTTCTTCAATCTTAAGCTTCCCCCTTTCTCGTTTTGGTAATTTTCAATCTTCTGAATCTCCAATTTTTAATTGCCAAATAAAAAATTTGAACCTTCCATAAAAAGAAAAATAAAAAAATAATTGCCAAATGTCACTATCTAATTGCTTTAATTACACATAAATAGTAATGAACATTTAAAAATCTCTTATCCCTTATTGTTGCTGCAGTTATTCACTGCAATACACCAAAAATTTAGTTCAACAGTGTCACATGGCTCTGATATTTATCAGCCATGTATCCCCTCAGAATGGAAATAAAATTATTAAAAAATAATCATTTAATTTATACTACACTTTGATCCCTTACGTTACAAACATTTGTTACTTTTGCCCCTAATATTGATTTGAAACACAAGCTTTGCTATAGCTCATTTGATCCCTCAAAGGACAAGTTCACCCTTTCAAACCATATTCTCTTTTCATTTCTTACCTAACTATTAATAATCCAAAGATCGATAGATGTGACAAAACTATCAATAGTTATGTCAAAACACGGTAATTAGAATATGAAGAAATTAAATATTACCACCTACTTGAACATATTATAGTCTAAATTTTATTGTCATGTTTAGAGCATGCATTTGATACGAAGTGCGATACATATTTTCACTCATAATTAAACATTCGACATCAGATTTGAGCAAATTAATTTAGATCTAATATATTATTTTCCTATGTCGTTTTACTACCTTTGCCGTAAGGAACTTTAATTCGGTAATTAAATTGGATAAAAGTGAAACGCGATGGTAGAGTTTAAAAGGCCATGTGCTGGATAATGGACTAAAACGTATGGATACACACAGTTAAAGGATACAGCTGTAAATTACAAAAAAATAAAATCTGGTTAATAAGAGCATTCCAAGTAGTCATTCTCCACCATTTTTACACAATTAATTAAAAAAAAAACAATAATTTTGAGAGAAATGTGGCTCAAGACAGTGTCTCCCCTTATAATTAAAAAAAATAATGAGCATTTCTAAATTAGATAGATAGATTTGAATAGTTAATTTTTGAAAAGAATTTTTTATTTTCAGAAGTCTTGAAATAAAAATAAATGAATATAAGATAAGATAAGGGGGGAATGGGAGGGCTCTAATGGATGAGAAAAAAAAAATAAAAAATGAAAACTACATTAATTAGCCTGCCATTTTTTTTTTCTGGCAAAATTGGCATTTTCCTTGGCTATTCCTCAATATATACCGACTCTAGACCTTCCCACTTCCCACACACTCTCACTCTCCCCCTTCTCTCCCATATTCTTATTCTGTTTATACATATATATATATATATATATATATATATACATATATACAGTCGTACCTACACTGATCTGTACAATGTATCCCCTATTGGTAATTCTATCTCTGCTACCTTTAGCTTTTGGTGGCCATGATTATCAGCAAGCTCTGAGCAAGAGCATTTTGTTCTTCGAAGCTCAGAGATCTGGTTATCTCCCTGGTAATCAGAGAGTCCAATGGAGGGCTAATTCAGGCCTCTTAGACGGCAAGGCTAGTGGGGTAATCTCTCTCTCCCTCCCTCCCTCTCTCTCTGTATATATATATATGTATGTATATCACATTTTGCCATTCTGTGACTTAAGTCTCTAATTTGTATCTGCGTTTGAACATTCCCACCGGTATTTGTAGAATAAGCCTTCTTTTTATTTGAGATGACAAATCAAAGGATCGAAATGTGTCATGAAAATTTCTATAAAACTTTTAAAAATGTTACATTAGATTTTTCAATGGAGAATTTTTTTTAATGAATTATTAAAATATTCTTTAAGATAAAAAAATTAAACTTATATATATTTTTAATGTATATATTTATTTTAGTAATTTTTAATAAATTTTTTAAAAAGACATGTATGGGTAATTTTTAAAATATATGAATTTTTAATAGGAGAAATAAATTTTAAAAAAGTTAAAATATAACAATCAAATGAGAAATACTTGAATGAATGCTCTTACAATTTTCACATTTTAATTTGTGTATCATGGCATTTGAAAAAATCTCTGTGCATTTTTTGAAAACCACTTAGACGTCCTATTTTTATGAACTAGGTCTAAAATAGTAATACTATTAACTACACTACACACCCTTTGTTGCTCTGTTTTTAATTTTTTTATAATTGAATTTTGTTCCACTGGTTTTTTAAAACTTACACTCCGACCCCTCCTCTGTTTTTCACTTTGTTTGTTTGTGTTTATTTTATATACAAATTCCATTAATTTATGAAATCAAATAAACTGCAAATTAATTACATATTAGTTCTTGTTTCATGTTTGAAATTGGATGTTATGTCGTGATGCTATTATTGAAAAAGAGCAACGTTACGATGTTTGTATAATTATGTACATAATTTTTTGTACGTATATCATTAATGCTGTACTAATGAATGGAAATTGGATTTATTATCAAAGGTGGATCTTGTGGGAGGGTACTACGATGCGGGGGACAACGTTAAATTCGGGTTACCGATGGCGTTCACGGTGACAATGATGTCGTGGGGCGTGTTGGAGTATGGTGGCCAGATGGGTGAGAGTGGAGAGCTTGGCCATGCTCTGGATGCTATCAAGTGGGGAACTGACTATCTCATCAAAGCTCACCCCCAGGCTAATGTCCTCTATGGCGAGGTACCGATTGTGTCACTTATTCAAAGTTTTGGACTATTTGTGTTTCAATTGAAATTCCGGGGACCAAATAGAATTTATGTTGAAACCATGTAGTCCATTTTTAGCAACTTAAAATCTGCTTTTTACGCTAAAATTAGTTGAATAATCATCTAGAATCTTAATTATTCCGAATTTTAATATTCTTTAATTGCTTTAGCAAGTTAGTTTAGAGAGATGTAGGTCAGCAAAATATTAAAATTTCAGTTTGGCCCCCATATTTGACTTTTAGTCAATTTAATACTCGGTCCAATGAATTATCTTACCCGTGGAACTTAAATTTTCAAAGTTTGACACTAATTTTCCACTAAGAAAAATAGTTAATTTTATATGCTTTAAAACCTACTCTTTTCCACTTAACAGTGGCTTATGGTGCCTACGTCTCTATACAATTTATTCTTTTTATAACGAAAATTGGGCCACAGTATACTGTACTTTTGCTTTTCTTTCATTTTTCAAAATTTGCTTACATATAACAAAATTCATATCAAACCGTTCATTCCTACTGTATTACACTTATATTTTTTTTTTCATTTGCTAATAATACATGCAACTTTTTTAAAATGTGATATTGCTAGGTGGGAGATGGGAACACAGATCACTACTGCTGGCAGAGGCCAGAGGATATGACCACGTCACGCGCAGCCTATCGGATTGACCCGAGCAACCCCGGATCCGACCTGGCGGGCGAGACCGCCGCTGCCATGGCTGCCGCATCCATAGTCTACCACCGACGTAACCCTTCCTACTCTAGGACTCTCCTCTCACATGCTCAACAGGTATAACAACTTGTTTTGCCTTTCTTTTTTGTTTGTACAAAAATTTAATTTTTTTAAAAAAAATAAATGCACAAAAAATTAAATTTTTTAAAACTATACTTATTTATTGTGCTTATTGTGCTTTGTAGTCTGAAAAATTTTATATTTATAATTTGCATACCGATACAAGTTGATATGGAAACATTTAATAATGTAAAATAATTAAAATTATTTTTTGTGCCGGTTATAAAAAATTTGTCTTCTGTAATAGAGAAAATAAGCTGGTGTAGTCAGTAATTTAATTAGCCATGGCATAAGCGTATTTTATCTATGCGTGATGAGTGCGTACGTTAGCAGAAGGGTGCAGTTAAGAAACAGTTACGAGAAGCACTCTTTTTGTCAGGCTGGTTGTTGCCGGTGCAGGTTAGCAGTGGTCCCGCTTTTATGACTGGGTTGATAACCTATGGCGCATGTTAGCAAAAGACAGACTAATCGTGAAATGCTACTTTCAACTTTTTTTATTACAAAAATTTAATGCTTCAAAATAATTAGTTTATTCTAGTTCATTATTATGAAAAAAATGTGTATCATTTTCCATGAGAAGTGTTAACAAAATAATTTCTGTTTTTGGCAAAATCAAAATAATTTTATACAGTAACTATAGTGAAAGTTCAAATCGATAAAATTTAGTAGATAAACAATCTTATAAATGCATGGCATACAGACATCATTGTCGGATCTAGTATTTACTATTATGAGGAACTAGCGAGTTCTCTTATCTTATATAGGAAATTTTCTTTTCATTTTTCGAGGAATCGCGTAGTTATTTATTTTAAAAAAAATGAATTTTTTACCTCAAATCTATCGAAAATTTGAAAGTTGGGAGGGCTAAGGTCATTCCCGTCTCCCTCTCGATTTGCCATAACAAACAAATCGATTTGTGGGTAATTTTGTTATGCTTTTTTATTATTATTATTGTTTATGTTTACATACCAATTTGTAATTTAACAATTTATAAAATTCAAATGGCATTTTTAGAAAAAGTATATTGCCGCGCGGCGAAATTCGGCCTGAATTTTTGGACCACCAAAAAGACAAAACCTTTTCCCGTCCATTACGCGTTATGTCTTCCGTGCCGTACAGATATATCTGTACATTCAATCCTAACCGTCCACGTGGTTGATCTGCGAAGCTTGGGTTGTTAGTTATTAAAGTCATCACGTGCATTGGGTGTCGGTGATCTCGTACAGAGGCGCACACCATATGCCCACACTCCACGTTAAGCTAATTTCCCTTATTACCCTCCAAATCCAGTTTGTATTTACTATTCTGCCCCTGCTAATTTCTTTTACAGCTGTTCGAGTTTGCGGACAAATACAGGGGCAAATATGACAGCAGCATTAGTGTCGCTCAGAAGTACTATCGATCTGTCAGTGGATACGCTGTACGTGATTTTTCCTCCTCCCAACTCCCTTACTAGAATAATAAATAAATAATAATAATAAATAAATAAATAAATATTCACTTGTTTAGTATGAAATTTAATAAATATTCGGACTAATGATGTTTTTTTAGTATCAGTAATTATGTGAAGTTAATAAGAATTCATTTATCTTTAATAAATATGAAATTTAATGATAACTATCCCATAAAATGTACTTATAAATCATGTTTTTATCTGTTTCCTTTTTTCAAACTTTGAAAAGGTATTTTACCTCGGTAGAGAAACTCTAATCCAGGAAACAAAAACAAAGATCTGATTTCATGTTTTAGTTTTATGTGAAGGAAAATATATATTGAACTTTCAACTTAGCTATTTATTAATAATAATTTGTATTTTTTGTTTTTGATTTATATATAGGATGAGTTGCTGTGGGCTGCTGCATGGCTATACAAGGCAACTAACAACGAGTACTACCTGAGCTACCTCGGCAACAATGGCAATGCTCTCGGTGGGACCGGGTGGGCCATGACCGAGTTCGGATGGGATGTTAAGTATGCCGGTGTTCAAACTCTTGTTGCCAAGGTAAATTTTCAGAAACTTGGTGCGAATAATAATGTCTTAAATTTGTAAACAAATAGCTTATGTAAAACTGTTTAATTATAACATTTGCTATTTTTGGCAGATGCTGATGGGTGGAAGAGCTGGTCAGTATGCCCAAGTCTTTGAGAAGTACCAACAAAATGCTGAGTATTTCATATGCTCGTGCATCGGGAAGGGCTACCATAACGTGCAAAAGACTCCCGGTGGCCTTATTTACAGGCAAAGGTGGAATAATATGCAGTTTGTGACGAGTGCCTCTTTTCTCTTAACCGTCTATTCCGACTACTTGACCTCAGCTCGTAAAAACTTGAATTGTGCCGAGGGGACCGTTTCTCCAGCTGAGCTGCTTTCGTTTGCCAAATCTCAGGTATAATTCAACTTTTTTGCTAGCAGTACTTTTAAGAATGTGGACTTAAAGCAAATTTGTTGAAGTTTGTTCTGAGAAGATTCTGAAGAGGAATTGATGGAAGACAAAATCAGCTTATATAAACGAAGAGAAACCTTGCGTTTTGGGGATAAACAAAAAAAGAAATTTAAGCTTTTTTAAGTTATATAGACGAAATCAGCTTATATAGACGAAATCACAAACATTTTCGTTTTCTTGCTCTTAGGTGGACTATATTCTTGGAGACAACCCAAGAGCCACAAGCTACATGGTTGGATATGGGAACAACTACCCACAACAAGTGCATCACAGAGCTTCTTCTATTGTCTCATACAAAGTTAACCCGTCTTTCGTCACTTGCCGAGGTGGCTATGCCACGTGGTTTAGCCGAAAGGCGAGTGACCCTAATGTTCTCACTGGAGCCATTGTTGGCGGGCCTGATGCTTATGACAACTTCGCTGATCAGAGAGATAACTATGAGCAAACAGAACCAGCTACCTACAACAATGCTCCTCTTGTTGGCATATTGGCTAGACTAAACGGTGGCTCCAGTCGCTACAATCAGCTCCTCCCAGGTATGTATATATATCTCGTAATTCCAAATTTGCTATCTCGAATTTGTTATTTCCTTGGAAATTTTGATGATGGTTTATTGCGCTTTAAATGTTTGCCACTTCTTTATTTTTGTCTTTGTTATGTATCGAAACTTTCTCATTTCCCTTCACTTTGTTATGTTCTTCCAAATTTAACCCAGTAAACAAGGTTCCTGTTGCATTTTACCTTTTCTATGCCACAAACCAATACAATTTTTTTATTTCGATAACAATGTTTTGTTGGGACATTTCCCTTGCGGTTCAATTCAAAATCGGTTCTTGTAAGTAACTTGTGTAATAGTCTTCGTTGCCAAATTTCTTGAATTTTGAGTTTGTATTACAGATTTGGATTCATTGGCCAACACCGCACCTGTAACCCAGAACCCAGCTCCAGTTTCTACCCCAGTGCAAGGTACTTTTATGACCATTCCTCAATCGAAGAACCCATTTTTTTCTCAGGCATGACTGTAGTCAGTTTTTCAAAATAATTACCTTTTCTAAATAATGATTTTATTTGACAGCTCCATCTTCTGCTGAAATTGCAATTGAACAAAAGATGACAACTTCATGGGTTGACAAGGGAAATACTTACTACCGATACTCCGCAACCGTAACCAACAAATCTGATAAAACTCTGAACAATCTCAAGCTTAGGATATCAAAACTATACGGTCCTTTGTGGGGCTTGACAAAGGCTGGCGATTCATATGTTTTTCCCGAATGGCTCAGCTCTTTGCCTGCTGGAAAAAGCCTCGAATTTGTTTACATTCATTCTGCTGCTCAAGCTGATGTGGCAGTCTCAAGCTACACTTTGGTTTAAGAAATGATGAATTTATTGGTCTTACGGGATTTTGAAGTAAGACTCCAGCCACATGAACGGGTCGAAAGGGTCTTAAATTAAATCTGCGAGTTTCTATTTCTTGTTGGATTGGAATGAATAGGTTTTAGATGGGACTTTAGGTTAAATAAGTTTGAAGGTAGGGGGAAGAAAGGAGTGAAGAGACGATTTAACGAAAGTGCTCATCCTCTTTCTAATCCTGCTTGTTTAGATACATATATATAGATTTGGGCTCAAGGAAAAACGAAAGAGTGAGTCGAGGAAAACAATTTCAATTCTCGACGAAATTGGATGGTCTTCTATATTTGTTTTTGAAAACAGCTATGTCGTGTGCTTCTTTTCTAGCCTGCTCGTTAGTTTGGTGTTTTGATGTTGTAACCTTTGCAACATGTTATATTTTCAATGTAATATATTTGCTACTATTATTGACAGTTAATGCTATCACATATTGGCTTCTTTATTGAATGTATTGCGTATGTTCATACAAGTAACAAACGTTTAAGGCAAGTAACAAACGCTGTACATTGGAGATCAACTTCAACAAAAACACAACTTCAAACCCAAAAAAAGAAAAATCACAAAGGATACAAAAGCTAAGTATGATTTCGAAAATGACTACATCAATTAGACTCATTCAACTCAACTACGATAATACTTACATTGTCTTTGCTCCCCTTAGCAATAGCCAGCTCAGCTAGCTTTGCAGCCGCCTTTGAAACTTCATTAGATTTCTCCGAGCCACTCCGGTCTATTTTGCCACTTAAGCATTTCATGACAATGTCACATGCTACCTTGTTGGACAGAACATCCCACAGACCATTGCTCGCTATTAGGAGGAATTGATCAGACTCAACACGTTTGGTTACGGTGACTTCTGGGTCTGATATCACGTACGGCTTAAGATATTTGTCCCCTGCATATAAAGGAGTGTCATTCACGATTATATAAATTTTCGGGAGGGTGAATTTCCTGAAAAGAATACAAAAAACCTTTACCGTGTCTGGAAAAAAAACAAAAAACCCCTGCAAGAGTGTAAAATAGAGTGAGCATGTTCTACTAATGAAAACCAAAAGCCCCTGCTTGAAGAAAATGCTTATTATTGTTTCATAAAACTATTCTTGATTTTGCAACAAGAAACTGCTTCAGGATATTTCTTAATTGATAGATACCTATTGACCTTGAATTTGTAAGCACTCCGTAAAGGCGGCTACTGTTTACCCTTCCTCCCGAGGCTTCGACTCTCTCCTTCTCGTCAGGCTGATCGGGCTATCGAAAACAGTTACAAGTAACTAAAACATCATCGGGTTTCATCGTTAAATAAAGTATTTTTAACTTCCGAAATATTGAAATCAAAATTATCACCAATTTTGGTATCCAAAGCAAGAACAATAGATTCCAAGTATATCATGGGCTTTTTTATTGTAGCTGATAAGTTATAACTTTTTCAATTTTTTTCATTAAAATTTGAACAACATTTAGCTAAGATGCTCAACTTTTAGGCAAAATTTATTAATTATTTTGGCCTAAATAAGTTATTAATTGTAGGTAGAATGTTTTTTTCCTGCGACAAAGATTGATAATTGTATGAAAAATTAGGTGCTACCACTTTGTGATCACGCAACAAAGCCACTGCATCCCCGCCACGGCACATGACTGCCCGTGAGTCACCGCAGTTAGCCACAACCACCACCTCATTCCCGACCACAGCCACCGTGGCGCTGGACCCGTCCTCGTCCTCATCCTCCTCGGTCCCACTATCAACCACTTCATCATCCATCCTTCTAAAACTAGCCCCCATCACTATTTCCCAATCCACCTCTCCTTGTGTGGCCTTAATCTCCTCCAATAGAAATTGGTGCAATTTATCTTCACACGTCTTCGAAACCCTAGCCCCGCCATGTCCATCGTACACCGCAAAAAAGGACAACTCCCCCGCGCCTAACTCTGGGACCACCACGATGGCGTCTTCCATCGCTCTCCTCCGTCCAATCACCGACACCAACCCGTGAGAAACATATGCGGACCTACTCACCCCTTCCATACCACTCGTCTCCCCACCACCGACCACCATCTCCGCCCGAGAACTTCCGCCCTCCCAAGACCTCGCCGGAGAATCCGGAAAACCCCCCTGCGTTGGGCTCCTGTCTAAGTCACCGATAGTCCGTCTCTTGCTGCCACCACCCCCATCGTCGCCAACGTGTTCTTCACTCGACGGAACCTTTCTTAAGAAATCTTTGCTATTTTGACAGAAGCAAAAGCCGCCCACCGTGGCCGGGGATTTCAATTTCATCTGTTGCGACTTGTTCCTATTCCGACGACCTTTCCCTGCCGTCGATATAATTTAAGGCTTGCTGAGATTCGGCGATATTGACAACAAAAACCATCAAAGGCAAAAGTAACCGACTTTTTTCTACAAGGGTTCATGAAGATATATATACATATACGTGTGCGTGTGTGAGAAGAGTGAGATATTTTAAGGTTGACAAGTGCCCGTTTAGAGTTTTAAAGTGGCCCCCTTTTAAATCCGAAAACCATAAATTTTTACATAAATTTTTTTATTTGAAGGATAAATTATTGTAAATTAAAAAAAAATTAATATGGCTATTTTTAGATAAAATTAATATTAGTAGTAATTTATTGTTAATTCAAAATAATTTATACTGAAAGTACGATAATTTTTAAAAAAAAAATTCCAATACCGAGAGGACTTCCTTTGAATCCCTAGGCCCGTCTGGTAGCTACATTCAGCCGGGAGGCAAAGAGGTTTGGTGGGTGCTTCGCCTTCTCGAAAAGTTGAAAAAAAAAAAATTGCAGTTTTAATTTTTTTCAACTGTCTTATAACATATGCTATGTTTCAAAACTGTATCATTGCAATCGCCACGGTTACAAAAACTACCACCTTTATTTAATTTTCTTGCTATTACGGCACCGTAACAAATAGGCAGGGAATGCAACGGATCACCCGCCACCTGAAGTTCACGCGGGAGAGGTGGACGGTTTGGATGTACAGGGTGCCATGTGGCGCAGGTGAGGAACAAGTGATTAGTTTTGGCGGGAGAGTAATCACGTGGACAAGTTTGTTTTTAGAATAATGACGAAACACCCAAAATTTGAAAGTAGAGTTATGTACAATGTCACCGCTTACTAGATTTTTAATGTTTCTCGACAAGTATTTACAAGTTGCTAGCCGCCACAGTGCGAGTGAGGTACGCCTTATAGTTACGACATTTGTATTGAGAAAGCAACCCTCAGAGGTTGCGAAATTAGGTGCGACTGCCGGGGATTGTCGCAGGATTCTTTGCATTTTCAAGTTATGCATGGAGGGAGACTGGAATATATGGAGAGGATCGGAATGCATAAAATTTTGAGGAAAAATTTAGTTTTATACAAGGAAGTTAAAACTGAATCGGACCGATTGGTTTAATCGGTTCAATCGGAAAACGATGCATAGGCCTGTTCGGGTGATCCACATGCTTTGAACCGGTCCAAAAAACAGTGAACCGGTCAAAACCGTTCAAATCGGTTGGAACGGGTTCAGTTTTTTTTTTATTTATGGTTGTATAATTTTGAATGTTATATGTTGAGTTATGATATTTGTAAGTAAATTTTATTTTTAAATATTATGAAATTATGTGATAT
>MKEJ01082470.1:0-15147 GCA_001753735.1 Embelia ribes | reverse complement strand
AAAAAATGTGTAAATTAAGATTAATTAAATTATAATTTTGGACATGATATTTTTTTATTACAAAATTATAAATTGATAACATACTTATAATGAAAAGTATAACAAACATTTTGAGTCATTCGTACTTTTAAAAGAGTAACCATCCCAATGAAAATTGGGCCTATGAGCCCATACTTCTCTTAATAAGGCCCGGCAATCAACAATGAGCCCCAATTTCTCTTGTAAGGCCCTATAATAAACAACCTTCACGTGTTGGATTTGATTCACTTATTTCTCCGTGACATTATCCTCCTGCAAAAATATAACAATTACGGTAATGATCACTGGCCCTTTATCTTATTTTTAGTTTCTTTCACCCAAAAACCTTGAAAAAAAATGAAGAAATGTATTAAAAACATTTTTTTTTTCTTAGATAAAGAAGGGTCACAAGAAAGCAGAAATATTCCCAGTGAACGAGGAAACTCTCCGAAACAAGTCTAACATGGTGGGTGCGTTGCGGATGAGCTTAAGATAAATTCCATCAAAAAGTTGAACTAACAAAATCCCCTGGATGGTAAAATTTCTACTTATAAAGCTGGGCTCTAATTTCTGAGAAGACAAAAAGATAAAACATACCCTCCAACTTTGCAGCCTGGTTGGTAACTTTTTACTAATGGTATTTGATTTGCCCGGGCAATTGCAGACGAAATAGTTCCATCATGAGCAGCTCTTGAGCTAGCACGTATGAGCTCATCTCGAAGACTGTTTCATAAACGCGTCAGATCAAAGCAAGTTTTGTATCTCATTTGAAAACATCAAATCTCGGCGTAAAGACTTGAACAGTTCGTCACAAATCTGTTAATAGTTTGGTTTGGGTCTTAATTTTGTATTTTTATTTTTTTGTTCTTTTCTTCTTTTGGGCTAAAGAGACGAGCAAAAACTTGATTTAGGTTCTCATTTGAGGATCTGCCCATCACAATATCTAAATAATTTGCACTAAAGTGTAGAATATCAATTAGACGTTTTCAAATCAGCAGTGACCTTTAACTCGGTCCTTGCATACAAGCAAGCAATGAAATGCAGATGGTGATGTGGTTTTAGAAATTTGTGACTTCAGTTTTAAGATGTTTGCACTGTTCTGAAGCCCTTAACTCTCTCTGTATATGGCAAGCTAGAGATGAAATGCGGATGGTGATGTGTTTTCGGAAATTTGGACTTCTGCATTCGGTTCTTGTCAACATTTTTCGGAAAAGAAACAGCTAACACTATGTTTAGCAAAATGCATATACATACGAGAAGCATAAATGTTCTTTTCTAACCCCAACTTAGACTTAGTAACTCATGAAACATTAGATATAAAGTTTAGTTCCCATGAGTAATTTATTAAGATCACACCCGCTAACCTGAAATACAGCAATTTATCCTAATTCGTATAGAAAAACTTCTTATTGTATGGTGCATGCGTCCCATGGAATTGTGCAGCCCGGAACCGAAGGAAATAAATAAATAAATGAATGAAAAGGACTTTCCTACAACCCTTTTTTATTAGAGTTCCTTACATTTTAGCATTGAACATAAGGCGGACCCAGTCCCTGATTCAAACAGGGAAAAAGATGTACAAATATACCAACATGAACAAAAGAAATTAGACTGGATAAAAAAATCAGTGTATATTTCTTTAAGTGGCTCCTTTTTTATGAATAGACAGAAAAATGGATCTTTCATTGGCAACGGGGTAAAAATTACCTATATATTTTTAAGCTCATTCTTAAACCAAAAGGGAGAAAAAAGGGAAGAAATTTTTTGAACATACTGAAGTTCATGCAAAGACCACCAATTCATTAATATTACACTTGTAAAAACAGTTGAAAATGTTACAGATGGAAAGGGACATTTTCAGCTGCGCGATAGGTGAAGTACATGTTAAAAGGAAAGCCCAGCCAAAAGCCCCATGTAAGCATGGCTGAAAATATCATAAGCTTTACATTTAGTAATGATAATGTTTACAAGAGCCAGCAAGTAATCTTCAGCTGAGATAAGACAAAGGAAAGGAAAAGAAAACGATAAATTTTTGCTAAATTTTCCATCACAAAACAATGTTAAAATACAAGAAGGAAATACAACAAATCACAAGAGAAATAACGCTTTCGAAGCTCGCTCAAAAATGTAAAAGTTCTCTTCATTTTCTTCGGAGATGAGGCTTTATATTTTCCACAACCACCTGATTTGCAGAGAAAAACATGGTAAGATGAAAGAGAGAAAAAGCCTTAAGATGCTGTGCAGTATCTGCAAGAGTGAAGATAGTTCGCATCTAAATTTTGCTGAAGATTTTAGTGTACTTCAGGATTATGAAGATTAGACGAGATATTTGGTGCAGCTAATACGTAATGCAAAATAAAGAACATGCTCGTAATGCATCTGCAAAACGATTCCCATGGTATAAACAAATCTTTTGTCATTTGTGGAGCATTTATAGAATAGACTAGATCAAGAAGTAATTATCTCCCATGAAAACAGTCAATTCAAAGTAGTCTTTTCTTGTTCTCCCCTCAGATCTATTTAAAAGCCCATGCCCTCTGGTAAACCACTAGGGAACCTATATCTATATATATTCAATTCAATTGATTCTGGTCCCTCTCCGACTACTACGCTGTTGTATCAATCTATTGCTGAATCATCCTAATTGAAATCCTCACATTTCACTCAGATTGGATCCACAGCTTTGGTCTCCCGAAATATCAGTTCTGATTTTATATTTTCTATTTTTTTCTTATTTAAAAAATCATTACTGCTTTTTCATCCTCACTCCATTGATTTTGCCAATGTGTTGAGTCCATAACTAGGCAACAATATCGAAATGTTAAAAATAAAAAAGATTAAAGTATCTGGGTGAAGTCAAGCTAAATTTCCACCCTTTTGTGTATGGAACTATGTTCTTACCCTTCCATCGTAAGACAATGATGCGAAAATCCAAGGCTCTCGAGAACTCCAAGCAAGCCCTGAAAATTTTCGGGAAAAGCAGTTAAGACAGTTTTTTCAGCATTTACAGGTAACAAATTCATGAAGGAAAACAAAGATGTGAAGGTTGCAGAATTTACCATAAACACTGTCTTCATAGTCGCTATACGAATTAACCAATGGTTCTGCCCGCTTTGTAGGTGAGTCCAAACTACTAGAGTTGTAAATATATTAGAGAAAATAAAAGTTATAGCAATGAAGTTTGAAAGATATCAAATAGCTTAATAACCTTTCAGGTGTTATTTCATCAATGCTTGGTGGAGAAACCAACCAAAGGTTGACCGTGGAATCTGTTCCTGCACTCTGCCAAAACATCAATTATTAAGTGTCACTGCCAATCACTGGATAGAAAGATGCTACAGGGTCATTGTAACACAATACTGGAAATTTCCACACAATTCTACCAATTCTTTCAAGGCTAAACAACTACTTTTTTGGGAGAATTTACTTGATTTATATTCAAACGATTACAGAAATAAACTTAAAATTCAAACGATTGAAAGCTTAACGATTGTGCAGCAAAGTAGATGATTTAAAGGAAATTAAGTACATCATTTTTCTGATAAAAAACTACTCCTATTACAGTATTATTTATACTCCTGTTAGCCTTGGACAGGTGTCAACTTCTCAATTGCAGCCCAATGATGGCGTGGCCCTATCCAGACCTTTTATTCTTGTGGTGAGATTAACGGTCCAAATTTGTGCGGCGCATCGGGATTCAACCAAATGGTGTGAATTGCCCTTGTTTATACCAGCTGCTTTCTTCCCACTTTGGCCCGTGGCGCTCTCTCCACCCAGTCTTTTCCCAACTATGTCATCTGTCTTTATACCTGTAAACATTTCTTTACCATTGTTAGTCCCAACCACAGCAAACAGACCATGGTTAGGACAGATGTTGCCATCTGGATCGTTGAAGGCTGAGATCTGAGGGTCATAATTTATTCCCCCCTTCCAAGATATCTGATCAACTTTATCAATGTTGAGAGAACTGTTCAGCTTCACTTTTTCCATTCCGACTCTCTCACTAAGTAGAATTCTTATACCTTTCTGTCCCTGTTCAACGACCATGGCTTCCCCATTTACAACTCCGGCAAGAGCTAGTTCAGCTTCAACTCTCTTCTTTGGCCCATGATGATAGGTAAGTATGGCTTTCTACCTCTTTTTATTACTTCCAACCTCACCTTCCTCCTTCAACATATCTAATCCAAATCTTCATTGTTTGTTGTGCGAGGTGTTTATACTAGAGTCCAAATCCCTTTCTAACCAGGGATCAACAGCAAGGAAGGATGACTCATCAAAACTCCCCTCCCCTTGAAAAATCACCTTGTCCTCAATGTGAAATTGTTGCTGATTGAGTTCCCAAGATGCATCACTCTTCTTGCCCTTCCCACTGTATCAGCACTTTTGTTCTGGGTCTGCCCATTTTCATCACCACACGAGATTGGAGGATCTTGTGAATCACAAGTAAAATCTCTCCTTTTTTTATCCACTGTTGGTAGACAACTGAGTAACGTATCTCTTCGTTTAAGTGTTGGCTTTAGCTGAGATACATGGAAAGTGGGATATTTTAGACTCCCCTCTGGCAATAATAACTTATAAGCTTGAGATCCTATTTTCTGAATAATCTAGTATGGCCCATAAAATATTTGAGAAAGCTTCAAATTTCTCCTTCTAACTATTGATTGTTGTATGTAAGACTGTAATTTAAGATAGACCCAATCTCCCACTTCAAAGCTTCTATCTTGCCTCCCATTATTAGCATACCTTTGCGTTCTCTGTTGAGCTTGTAATAACCGAGTCTTAAGGAAGTACATAAGTTCCTCTCTTTCTTAGAGTCCAAGTATCCAAAGTTGTGGAAACATGTTTAGGCACAGGGTACTGGCTCAACCTGGGGGGATCTTTTCCATGCACAGCTCTGAAAGGAGACATCTTTATGGTAGCATGGTATGATGTATTGTAACACCATTCAGCATAGTACAGCCACTGGACCATAGCTTAGGTTTATGAGATGTAAAATATCTCAAATAAGTTTCTAAAGCCTTATTAACAATCTCTGTTTGGCCATCTGTTTGAGGATGGTAAGCAGTACTCTAAGTCAATTTAGTCCCCAATAATTTGAACAAATGAGTCCAAAATTGACTAGTAGAGAGGATCCCCATCTAAAACAATTGACTGAGGAAATCCATGTAATTTATAAATATTTTCCATAAACTTCTAAGCCAACTTTTTTGCAGTGCAAGGATGTCGCAGATAAATAAAATGAGCATACTTTGAGAGCCTTCCAAACACAACCCAAATGATTTTATTTCTTTGTGAATTTGATAATCCTTTAATAAAATCCATAGATAAATGAGTCCAAATTTCATTACGTATTGGCAATGGTTGTAACAAGCCTGAAGGATGAGTTTGCTCATGTTTATTGACCTGACAAGTTGGGCAAGTAATAACATATTCCACAATATCTCTTTTTAATCCAGGCCAGAAGACCTCCTTATGAGCTCTCTGAAGGGTCTTTTGCTGGCCACCATGTCCAGTACCTGGCTCATCATGAAGGTAACCCAATACTTTTTGCCTCAAGTTATTGGTTTTTGGTATCACAATTCTGGCCGCCATTAACAAAACTCCTTGCTGTGTATAATTGGGAATAGCTTCTAGGTTTTGAAACAAAGAATTAATGAACAACATATAATTCTTATCATGCTTAGCTGTTTCTTTAATTTCTTCAAACAAATGTGGAACCGGTTCCACGACTTGGAGTTCCCATACTGTTATCTCTTTACATTCAGCATCCTCTTCTCTCCTTGACAAGGTATAATCTACTTTGTTAGTCACCCCTTGTTTAAACACAATTTTAAAGCGATACCCCAATAGTTTAGATATCCTCTTTTGTTGATCTTCTCCTCCTATAAAAACTTCAAACTCTGATGATCAGTTCTTATTAAAAACTCTTGGCCAAACAAATATAGCCTCTATTTCTTGACTGCCTGCATAAGTGCATATAAATTCTTTTACATAAGTGGACAGATTCAAACTCTTCCATTGGTCTCCCTTCTTGCATCAAAACTGCTCATATCCCTTGCCCTGAGGCATCACATTCAATGACAAATACTTTGTTAAATTCCCGTAATGCCAGTACAGGGGTGTAGTAACTCCCTTTTTCAATTCCTCAAAGGCTGCAGTGTCAGTAGAAGTCCATTGAAAAGAGTTGTTTAACAAATCAATTAAGGGCTTAGCTATACCCCCATAACCCTGGATAAACCTTTTATAGTAACCTGTTAAACCGAGAAATCCCCTCAAACCCTTAATAGTTTTATGAAGTGGCCAGGAGAGCATGTCCTGAATTTTTTAAGGATCAGTTTTTACTCCTTCACCTGAGATCAAGTGGCCTAAATAATCCACCTCCTTCATACCAAACCTGCATTTGCTTATTTTTGCATATAACTTATTGACTAACATCACCTTCAAAGTTAATTCCAGGTGTTTTTTATGTCAACATGTCAGAACTGTATATCAAAATATCATCAAAGAACACTTGGATAAACTTTCTTAAATATGGTTTAAATGCCTCATTCATAACCTCATTCATAAGACTTTGAAATGTTGTAGATGCATTGGTGAGGCCAAAAGGTATGACCAGAAAATCATAGTGTTCTTGATGAGTCCTGAATGCAGTTTTTGGAATGTCTTCTTTCCCCATTCTGATTTGGTGATATCCTGACCTTAAATCCAATTTACTGAATACTTGAGCCCCAGCCAACTCATCCCGTAATTGATCAACTACAGGTATGGGGTATTTATCTTTAATTGTAGCCTTATTTAAAGCTCTATAATCAATACAAAGTCTCCAAGTTCCATCTGCTTTTTTGACCAATAAAACTGGTGATGAGAAGGGGGACTACGTCTAATGAATGCCAGCTTTAATAATTCTTCTATTAACTTCTCTATCTCATTCTTTTAGCTGTATGGATACCCATAAGGCCTTACAGAAATAGGATTAGTCCCCTATTACAGAACTATATGGTGCTCATGGTTTCTGCAAGGAGGTAACCCTTCGGGTTCCTCAAAAACCTCTGCATTCTCCATTAATACTCTTCTGACATCTGGGTCCAAGTCACTGGGAAAACTGGTCTGATCCACTGTTAGCTGTAATAAATAATTAGGATTTTTCACTATGGTTCTCCTCCCTGTATCATGAGCCCCTTGTAAGCATATCCTTTTTCCTTCAATTTCCAACTCCATAGTTAAATTCTGGTAGTCACATAAGATACGACCCAATTGCTTTAACCATTGTATCCCTAACACTGCATCATACCCAATCAATGGAAGGAGTAGAAATTCAATGTGGAACAGTTGACCTTGCACCTAGATTGGTAAGGGAGAACAACTTCATTAGCTCAATAAAGTATCCCAATTAGCTACCTTTACCCTTAAAGGTCCTTTGTTTCTTGGTGTAATCTAGAGTTTCTCAGCCAATAAGGTATCCAGAAAATTATGTGTGCTTCCAGTGTCCACCAAGAACAAAGCCTTGAGCCCTTGGATAGAACCTTCTAACCTTAGTGAAGCATTGTTAGACCCTCCTGAAAGTGCCTGATAAGTAATCTCTGGATGAGCTTGACAATCAAAGGTACCTTCATCTTCTTACTTCCTTCCCGACTTTCTACTTCTCCTTTTCCTTCTTATCCAACTGTTTTTTCCATTAGACAGTTTAGAATTCTTGCATACATGCTCTCTATGCCAAGTTTCATCACAATTATAGCACATATTTTTTTCCCTTCTTTCTTCAGCCTCAGTTGGGGTTAAATCTTTTGATAGGTATGGTTTTGGGATAATGAGGAATAGCAGGTTTAGGAGGCCAACTGGTAAATTTTGATTTTGGTTCTGTGATTGATTCTTGTATAAAAATTTCCTGGTAACTGCTATATTCTCTTCCTGTAATTTGGTTAATGCATAGGCATTAATGACAGTATTAGGATGCAGCATTTTAACTACGACCTTATTTTCCTCCTTCAACCCATTAAGAAAGAAACTTAGTTTGAAAGACTCACTGAGCCCTCTAATTCAATTCACTGCTTCTTCAAACATACTTTTATACTCATCCCCTATACGTTTTGTTTCAGGTTAATGAGCTTCAACCCACCGGAATGCATGAGATCTTGAAACTAAACCAGGGCCTTGCCCTCCAAATGCATTGCCACTGAGGACAGTTTTTGCACTTCAGGTATGTTGTAATGAGTGAAAAACTGTAGCACCTTATATATCCACTCCTCAACTCTTATCTCCTTGAAAATTTCGGAAATAAGCTTGATAGTCCTGAATTGTATATTGGCAGATTCTCCAGGAACACTAGGTACCAGGAGTGTTTGGGCCAACTGTTGGTTGTTGATCCTAGGGAATTAATGTGGGCTTAAGGGGGTTGGAAATGGGTTGGTATTATTGGGGAGGGAATGAAGTTCTATGGGTGGGACATTAAAAAAGGATTATAGTTGTTTTGAGTTGGAGGATTTATAGGCTGAGGGTGGAATGATGGGTGGTTTTGGGCCATTGAAGGAAATTTTGGTGAAATTGAGGAAATGGGATATTAACACTGGGATTGGTATTGAGGGTTAGTGTTTTGGTAAAAATATTGGTTGTGTATTTGAGGCAAAGAGCTCCTGTTAGGTGGAGGAGGAGGGACCAGTGAAGCTTGTAGGGGTGAAGTTGGTGGTGGAGGTGGAATGGTAAACATTCTCAGGGTTAATTTGGGAGATTGTTGCACCTCCGGGGGTAGGCTCAACCCTGGAATTGGACTCAGTTCTGGAGATGTTGCCTACTAACAAACTTAATGGTTGCGAAATTGTTTGCATATTAGATCCGTATTGTTTATACCTCGCCTCCCTAATATGAGCCTGCTCCAGCATTTGTTGTTGAAGAGTTTGTATATTATGTTGCTGCTCACTCAACTGTCTTTCAAGTGCTTGTTGAAATGCCTCCTGCCTTGGTTGTAGGATGGCCAGGACCTCATCTGTGATCTGAGTTTGGGACCTTGTCTCCGGCGCCATTGATCACAAATGTAGCTTTGATACCACTTGTAACACAACACTGGAAATTTCCACACAATTCACCGCACAATTCTACCAATTCTTTCAAGACTAAACAACTTTTTTGGGACAATTTTCTTGATATATATTCAAACGATAACAGAAATACACTTAAAATTCAAAGGATTGAAAGCTTAACGATTATGCAGCTAAGTAGATGATTTGAAGGAAATTAAGTACCTCATTTTTCTGATAAAAAACTACTATTATAGTATTATTTATACTCATGTTAGCCAGCCTTAGACAGGTGTCAACTTCTCAATTGCTGCCCAATGATGACGTGGCCCTATCTAGACCCTTTATTGTTGTGGAGAGATTAACGGTCCAGATTTGTGCGGCACTTCCCCTTTAATGATCTTATTAGGGCTTGGTGGGGATTCAACCAAATGGTGTGAATTGCCCTTGTTGCCCTTGTTGATACTAGCTGCTTCCTTCCCGCTTTGGCCCGTGGCACTCTCTCCACCCAGTCTTTTCTCAACTACGTCATCTGTATTTACACTTGTAAACATTGCTTTACCATGGTTAGTCCCAACCACAGCAATAGACCATGGTTCGGACAGATGTTGCCATCTGGACCGTTAGGACAGTTGTTGCCATCTAGACCGTTGAAGTATAAGATCTGAGGGTCATAATTTATTCCCCCCTTCCAAGATATCTGATCAACTTTATCAATGTTGAGAGAACTGTTCAGCTTCACTTTTTCCATTCCCACACTCACTCTGTAGAAGTCTTATACCTTTCTCTCCCTGTTCAACGACCATGGCTTCCCCATTTACAACTCCGGCAAGAGCTAGTTCAGCTTCAACTCTCTTCTTTGGCCCATGATGATAGGTAAGTATGGCTTTCTACCTCTTTTTATTACTTCCAACCTCACCTTCCTCCTTCAACATATCTAATCCAGATCTCTGTTGTTTGTTGTGCGAGGTATTTATACTGGAGTCCAAACCCCTTTCTAACCAGGGATCAAAAGCAGGCAAGGATGATTCATCAGTCATTCAGGTGGTACTTGCGTTTCCATGATTATAATTAGCTAGGCTCAACTTCAATACAAGAAATAAATTGAGCTAATTATCTACAAATCAAGGGATGACCACCACAAGTAAATTTCTGTTTTTTTTGGCCTTGTACAATAAAAGAAAGCTACCTGGACTTTTCCAGATGGTTGTGGAACCAAGTGTAACTCAAAAATTAAAAAAAAAAGTTTCCTATGATCATTTGGTTTAATACTATGGGTTTTCGAATTGATTTCTATTATTTCATTGTGCTTGTAGTGTTAGTGTGTTACCACTTTGTCATTATATTGGGTTACTTTGCAGCTAATAAACTGATTGACGGAGGCTTGTTAATTTCTTGCTCTCCGACAATGATCATGCCCTTTTATTGCCACTTCACAAAAATTGCTAAGTTTAATTTTTGCCTCAAGAACAATAACTGAAGCATCGTTTGGTTATACACCATTTCAGTTTATCTACTAGTTTATTGACTGAATGCAGTTTTAACTGTGGAGATGAAATCACCTAGTTCTGATTTAAAGAATCTAAAATTCCAATTCAGAACAACATTTTCCACTTTTCCAAATTTATTTTGCAGGGGAGATGATTCTGATGAAGAATAGAACATAAAGATCAAACAGAGATTTTCTCTGTGCTAGGTAAGAGTTCAGTCGTTAAAAATGAAACAAAATAATCTTGTACATTTGTCTCAACTCAATATTAGAGCAAATTTTTAGATGTTTGTTTTTGTGTTTAAGTTTTTCTCCAGGCTCATCTTGCTAGAAAGTGATGAAGATTGAATTAATTGTTATTATTATTTTTTTCATATGGAAAGATTTAGGTCATTTGTCAGAGAGACAAATCATCCAATACATCTGTATTCTACTCACTATTAGAATAAGAATGTGGCCTTTTCATACTGAATTTCATAGAGCAAAAGTAGCACGAATATTCCTCCTCTCTTGGTGGAGGCCTTAGGGCCGAATCATGTAGTCACTGACCTCCCCTTTTTTATCAGTCTTTTGTTTTATCTCAATGTTCTCAAAGTACATAAAGCAAACATTAATGCGTGTATAACAGTGAGAGGTGTAAACACAAGGGGTGCATAGAGAGATAGAGAGTAAGAGGAAGAGAGAGAACCAGAATTAGCCCGTCATACTCAGGATTACATCGAACAGCCCATGTCCTGCAATAAGTACAAAAAAGTGATCACCAGACAACTGTTGAGGATATGTATGACAATATACAGTTCACTTATATAAGAATATATAATGTGGCTCAAAATACATCAACTGATATGAATAACAGTAAACTAGCAAGACAAGCAATATAAGTACCAATGTGTATGTCCAGGAAGATCCATGACAGGAGCCTTCGGCATTCTGAGGTCCCATATGTGCATCCCAGATTCATCTTCTGCAGTTACCTGAAGCATTTACAAAAATATTATCTCACAATGGTAAGTAAGCAAAATTATGTCACCAGCGAAAAGTAATCAAAATCTCAATTCCGGGATTTTAATGATGGAAATTATAAATATAAAGTCATGAACAAAGTTATTGTAGTTAATAAAAGACAACAAGAAACCTAATGAAAAGACAGGTTTTTGAACTGTGAACTGAGACTCCCATACTTACAAGTCTATGCCTCCTTTTTGGATCATAATCTACATTACGGATGTGAGCATGTTCAATTGAATTTGTTTTCCTGCAACACCCCAAAATTTTTTGACATGCTCAGAACAAGATAAATACGAAAGAGAAGCAATTAGCAGTTTCAACCGCTAAAATATCTTCAAAAAAAAGAAGAAAACTAAAATATACACAAGCTACAATTAATCAAAGATCTACACATGCAGTTGTGACAGTCACCTAAATTAACTCACACACACATATACATACTGAAGAAGTCTGAGAGACTGGTAAGACCCTTTACTTCAGAGATCATCTAAGATGTCAAACTCACGACCAGCAAGGCAACAATAAATAGGGGAATAGACGCAACATACTTCATAGTCCGTAAATCCCAAAATTGGACAGATGATTCGCATGTTGATGCTAGAGAGTTCACGTCATGAGGATCCCATGCACCACCAGACAAGTAATGTAGCATTCCAGCTGACTCCTGTGATTGTACCTATATCTCAACAGGAAATCCAGAGTAAGAATCTGAACGCAAAGAGGTTCACTACTATGATGGTGACAAGGAGATTCAAATATGATGAGCTTAAGCAATAACTAGATCTGAAGTACAAAAAATGAGGAAGAAGGAAAATGATCAAGAGATAAAGGATAGAATGTACAAGCACTCAAGAAACCTGGTCTTCAATAAACTATTGGCCAGTAGATTAAGTAAAACATTTTTCAATGGCTCTCTAAATCATTTGGTACTACATTCAATCAAACTTAATCATTCACTCAAGAAACCTGATGGTCGATATCTAAATCCCCAATTTCAAGATTATAACAGATATTGTGGTTGACAGTATATAAGATAAAAAAGTGACATTACAAGGGAAAGTTCTCTTCCAAAAGTACCTCTTGAGAGAGAAACACTTCAACGTAAAGAAAAACAGATGATAAATATTTCAAATACTTGAAATAGACTATATAAAGGGTGCTATTCTGAAAGAATCATTTCTCACGTAACACCTTTTGCCCGGGGCAATCCTTCAATTTATTAACATGTCTTAATGGAGGCCGATGAGAAGCCAGGACACAAGATTCAACATTCAAGGAGGTACATAATTTGCTTTACGTCAGGAGACTCCCAAAGGAGGACTAGAGGAACTACTAAGGGGTCTTGAGCAAAGCGGGACCAAGGCACCAACCTCGGAGGGATAACTTTCTTCAGGTGACTGAACTATTATTGAACAGTCAAGTCAATCAGCAATGAAGTGGCATAACTGGTGCCGAAAAAATGCAAGACGTGATTTAAACAAAGAGGAAACAGAACTCCATAAAATGGATGGACAAAAAGGATGGACCATCCTGTCTAGATGCTTTGATGCCATATATGGAAGAGAAGAAGCAAAACGAGAAGAATAGATAGAAGAATCATGGGAAGAACAGAAACGTGGGGCAGGAAAGAAAAAAAAAAGAGGAAACCACAAAGAAGATCCCAATATGAATTTTCAATTGCGTAACCTTGATGCCGTATACGAAAAAGAAGAAAAATAACGCCAAGAATAGAAAGAAGAATAAGAGAAGAACAGAAATGAGGACCAGAAAGGGACGAAAGAGACGACACCACAAAGGAGAGCTCAATATCATCATTCAATTCATAAAGTTTAATTAGGCGCTCAATATTCTTAGATAAGTCAGAAAATAGGCTCAAAACCTGAAATATAATTTCAAAACCAACGTAAACCCTCAGATCTCAGGTGTGATCTGGGAAGCTGGGCATGATTAGGATTTATTTCAGCTGAGGATTTGGGCGAATTAGCTTTGATGTGGACTTTATGGCTATTGCATGTTTGGATTTGCATCACAATACCCAAGTGACTCGGGAGGGAAGCAGCAGGAAAGAGGCCCAATTCTAAGACCCAAAGGAAAGGATACAGCTAACCTTTAGTCCCATGCCACAATAAAATCTCATGCACCTAGAACATGCACTTCCAAGAGATACCTACCCCATGAATCTTCAGGTGTATAATCAATGCAGCTTGTGAAAAATTCTCAGAACAAAAAAATCAAGTCCTTGCTTATACTTCTGTTTCCCACAGGTATTATATTTCGATTGAACACCAATAAAAACAGAGCATGTCAATTGGTGAAACAACCATTTCTAGCCATAGTGACAAAAGAGAACGGAGTGAGCTCAAACATAGAGGAGCCTTAACATCCTAATAGAGGAAAGAGAGTCCCACCTGTGATTTTATGATAATATCCAAATAACTGATAATAGGTAAATTTTAATTAAGTCACGACGCAAACCTGAGCAGTCTTTCTCGCAGAATCCAAGCTCCATAAATAGAGATTCTGCTCATCAATACTAATCAACTTCTCATACCTTCCAGATGGCCACCACAGTGTACTGTCAAGAAAACGTAGCACATTAGTGGCTTAAAGAGAACCCGAATACAGAAATACATGGAATGAAATACCATTCATGGGAGAGATTTTCTCTGCCCAATCATTGCCAAGTCATTTCTCAACACTTGAGAAGTAAATTGCTAGACTGCTAATTATCAACTGCATCACATTTACTAAGGCGTAAATGCAAACAACTTTCAAACCTATACTTCAAGTACAATTGACGCCAATGTGGATAGAAAATGCAGCTGCAAACATCATCATTTGCAAAAATAGGTCTATATATCCTATACTATGAAGATGCATATATCATATAATAGGTGAACAGTGCAGATGAGAAAAGACACCAAGAAGGACAAACCTTTATGAAGGTACATATACCTGCGCCAAGCCCATGTTTACACCAGTATTGCTAAAGGTGCCATGGGCGCTCGCCTAGGTGCCAATGCGAGATGAGGTGAGGCGAGGCCTAACTGCTTTAAAAGCTCCCAGCTGGGAAACACGGACACTCCAAATCGGATGCCGTACCCACACCGGATTCTCCGGGGACTCAAATGCATCCAGATAAGCCTCAGATGCGCCATCTGAAGTTTCCTATTTATTTTTTAATTAATTTAACATGAGACAAGCTATGGACACAGCACAAACACTTCTGGGACACGCCATGGACACATTGCATACACTTCTAGGACACGGCGGAGAGTACAAATTGTAATTTTTTCTGTGTTTGGGGTTAACTCATAAAACTGAAAAAAGTGTATGTAATATGAAATTTTATTAAAATTGAAAAGGTAAACCAAAAAACCCAACTTACGCAAACTGATTGCAATCGCCATTGCGTTGCCCCTCCCTCTCTCTCTGCGTATATGTTGCCCCTATCTCTTTCTGCGATCACCACCCTCTGATCATCGCCTCAAATATTGATCTTTGTCTCTTTCCTCCTCTCTTGTTTATAAATGTATACATGCATGTATGTATGTATGTATGTTTGTATGTATTATATATATGTATATAACACTTCGTCTCAGGTACTTTTGGTTGTGGTGT
>MKEJ01082469.1:0-15843 GCA_001753735.1 Embelia ribes | reverse complement strand
TATATAAGAGATATATATTGGGCACAAGCAGTGGTATACACATATGAGAGAGATATGTACGAGTGGAGAGATACATATATAAGATATATATGGGCACAAGCGGTAATATACACATATGAGATATATATATATATATATATATATATGTATGTATGAGTCGAATGATGTATATCCTTCGGGGGTGAGCGGACTGACAGTTCTGAGTCGGGCCTATGATCGGCGTCGTATCTATATGTGTCGGCCTTGTAAGAGGATCATACATAGTAGCTTCTATAAGCATTTGATAGCTCTGAATCAGGATCTAGTTGAGATGTGTGGTGATATATTACGAGTACCTAATAACTCTGAGTCAGGATCTAGCCAGGATGTGCAACAATATATTATACAAGCGTCTGATAACTCTGAGTCAGCGAGCACCTAATAGCTCTGAGTCAGGAACTTAGCTGGGATGTGCGGCGA
Organism: Embelia ribes; assembly: GCA_001753735.1. Classification (NCBI taxonomy): domain Eukaryota; kingdom Viridiplantae; phylum Streptophyta; class Magnoliopsida; order Ericales; family Primulaceae; genus Embelia; species Embelia ribes. The sequence goes on along the minus strand of MKEJ01082469.1, from coordinate 15,384 downwards.
TATCATATGAGCATTTAATAGTTCCAAGTCAGATACCCTTAGGGGTGAGCGCCTGACAGCTCTAAATTAGGTATCCTTCGAGGTGAGTATCTAACATCTCTGAGTCAAGATAGATCCGATAAGCATGAGTGGCCTTCAATAGACCTGGTGGCATAAGTTTCCTTCGATAGACCCAGTAGCATGAGTTGTATTTGTTAGACCTGGTGCATTGAGTTGCCCTCGATAAACCCATAAGCATGAGTTTCCATGGGTTCAAGATATGATAAGATATGAAGGATACTCGATGTGCCTCAGTGAGAGGCCCAGTATGCTTATATGATGAGATATGTAAGAGGTGTGATGTGCCTCAGTGAGAGGCCCGATGTGCCTATGTGATAAGATATACGGGAGGTCCGATGTGTCTCAGTGAGAGGCCCGATGCACCATATGATGAGATATGTGGGAGGCTCGATGTGCCTCAGGGAGAGGTCTGATGTGCCTATATGATGAGATATGTAGGAGGCTCGATGTGCCTATATGATATGATATGCGAGAGACCTGATGTACCTAAGCGATATGTGATATGATATGTGAAAGGTCCGATGTGCCCATATGTTGGATATGAGGCCTGATATGCCTAAGCTAGATATGATATGATATGCAGGAAGGCCCGATGTGCCTAAGCTAGATGTGATGTGACATGTGACGTGTGAGATGTGATGCAACATATGAGATGCGAGATGTGATGTGAGATGCGAGATACAAGGTGATATGCGAGATGCCAGATGTGATGTGTCATGCGATGAAGCAATGTGTCTATACGATATGACGATCAGTGTTTCAGTGCATTCGTAGTCGGAGGCATGAGATGTCTTCGTGACTCATTTTGGATCATTCGATATATAGTACACTGGGATTGGGAGTATTTGGTATACTTTAGTAGCGGTGTACTTTAGTAATTATTACATTTCAATATTACATTTCTAGTAGCACTAATATATGATATATAATATATGTCATCATCGGAGGGGTATGGCTCGGGAAAACTTCTAGGTTTTACCGCATATTATGAACATGTCATAGTATCACTTAGAATTTATGAGCATACATTGTAGATGGGAGTATAGGGGTTTCAGTACATTGCATGTGCATAAATGTAGTTATACTTTGTAGATTCCCCTATATCGTTTGGTTTAGAATTTGACCCATATATTTTTATTTTATTTTTTTTGTATATGTACTCACGTGGTAGTGTAGGGCCAGAGCAGTAGGGCTAGCTTGCTAGATGGGCAAGCATATAATTGGAGAAGTTCCATTATTAGAAGCGAGCTGGACTCAAGTAGTGATCTACTAAGGTTATGCACAGATTCATATTTTAGTTTTGTATAAGCATGTAGCTTGATGTGATATTTTATTGTAACAGGATGTTGCTGCTTGGATTATGTACTATGTGTATATTACCATGGGGATATTGTTGTATTAGATACTTATGTTATACTTATATGTACTATGGCAAGATGTGAGAATAAGATGCGGCTATTATTTTATTTTCTTTTCTATCAGTTCACGTCCCCGGGTATATGGGAATTCGGGGCGTGACAGGTTCATTTACACAGGGTTCCTATTTCGATTGTGTCAGATCAGGATACTCGATATATCTCTCATTATTGGTCGAGACTTTAAGAAGCCTTGGGGACCAAATTGTCTTTGAGTACAGCTTTTCACCCTCAAACGGATGGCCAAACAAAGAGTACGATTCAAACATTGGAAGACATGTTATGGACTTGCATGTTAGACTTTGGTGGAAGTTGAGAGGACCATGTAGGTTTGATAGAGTTCACCTACAATAAAAGCTATCATGTGATCATCGAAATGGCACTACTTGAAGCGTTGTACGGAAGACTGTATAAATCCCCAATGTATTAGGCAGAGGTTAGAGATAGAGCATTGTTGGGTCCAGAGTTGGTCGAGGAGACAACTCAAAATGTGTATTTGATTAAACAGAGATTGGAGACGGCTCGGAATCGTCACAAGAGTTATGTGGATAAGAGGAGGAGACCTTTGGCATTTAGAATTGGAGAGCATAAATTTCTTAAAATCTCTCCAAAATGGGTGATTATGAGATTCGGGAAGAAAGGAAAATTATCACCACGGTTTATCTCTCCCTTTCTTATACTCAAAGTAGTTGGCGAAGTAGCATACAGATTGGCGTTGCCACCTCAATTGGCAAGAGTTCATATAGTCTTTCATGTATCTATATTAAAGAATTATATTCGGGATCCATCCTATATGATCAACTGTGATAACTTGCACATGGAGGATGATGTATCGTATGAGTTGCAACTTATTCGTATTCTTGACTCGAAAGAGCATACCTTACGAAGGTGGAGTATTCGTTTGGTCAAAGTGTTATGGAAATGTGGTTCAAGTGAAGAGATGACTTGGGAATGCGAAGAGGTAATATGAGTGGCATATCCAGAGTTGTTCGTCGATTCTGGTATGTTCTTTCTTTTGCGTGGTTGTGCGAATTTCAAGGATCAAATTTTCTAATGTGGGAAGGATGTAACGTCCCAGAATTCCATGCTAAATTTTTTCACTTTATTTGCCTTGCATTGTAATTACATTGGTGCTAGCATGTATATATTGTGGCATTATCGTTTTTATGATAGATATATACATTAGCATGCATAGGCTTAGCGTGGTGTGCATAGAGTATAGTGTGGGGTTTAATTGTGAGAAAAGTGTAGTTTTGGCCTTGATGAGCGTTGGGGTTAAGAACTTAGAATTTGAGTTAAAAACATGGTATTTGTAGCCATAGTATAGCGTTTCATAGTGTATAATGAGTTTTGGAGAAGTTGGCAACAACTAAAATTTTGGAGTTTTGGCCCAATGCCTTAGAAAATTTTTGAGATTTTCAAACGCACAGTTATAGGTTCTATCATTCGAATGATAGTTTTTGAACGACAGTGTCAAGTGGGGCCCAATTACTTTTTTCCCCTTTTTTGTATAGTCAGTATTAATTTCTTCATATTTCCATAATAGAAAATAAAAGAAAAAGAGAGAGAAAAGGGAGTCAATTCAACCCTAAAAGCTTAGGTTGATATAGCTACGGATCTCGGTTATGATTAAAAAGTTAATTTTCTTCATCCTTATATCGTAGAGATCATTTCAACGTAAGTTTTTCTATCTTTCTCATTGGTTTGATTTATCTCGATTTATGTTCACTTCTTGTACGTGAAAGTTTCTTTGATATTCTTGGTCCTCGTGAGGAGTAGAACAAATTTATGTCTCGGTGTTTAGTAATTTAATTTTATTTGCTAGATCAAATCGAGGGAAGAAGAAGAGGTTAATTTAGGGCTTTTATATAGGAAATCTCGGGACGACTTCTAGTATTCCAAGGTACAGTAGTCAATGAACTTTAATATAAAACTGACGACTTTATCAGTATGTAAATGTGATGTGTATACTTGAAAGTTTAGCGTGTGTGTGTTGAATTGGGCATGATGGAAATGTCATCTGGGTGTAGTACCCTCATTGTATACTTGACGTGATTAATACATCACATTAACATAGAAATGGTATAATGATTGTGACGTATTTAGATACGTTGTACTGGCGTAGCATAGTTGTGGCATTGATGTAGTTGTAGGTGTAGTTAATTGGTATAGAGTTTAACATGAATCTTTTGTATGCGAGTTATGTTTATTGGCATAGTTATTATTCATGTTTACATGCATAGTTACAATATATTTAAATGCGTAGTTTAAATTACATTACATGGTATAACATGATCATTGTATGTCATGAAAGTGGAGTTTTTGAAAGACAATATGTGGAGTTGATTTGGGACATAAAAGTATTAATTTTCGGAAAAACAATATGAAGAAGCAATGAGGTCATACAACCTTATCGTGAAAGACGAGAAACTAGATATAGGATACTCCATTGATTGCGTTACACTGCAAGTGGCGGGTTAATGAAGACTTTGGTTGTGTCACACTGCGAGTGGCGGACCTTAGTGATTTACATGCATGGAGATACCATTCCAAAAATATTTTATTGTCGGGGCGGATAGGCGTGGGTGTGTGTGTGTTGGCGTGAGTCTCGTTAATGAGCATAATTACATTTATGTCATGATATTCATATATTGTCATATATATTCATCCATGTATATATAGCTTAGTTTCTCTTTTATCGTAAAGTTACTTAGCTAACGGTACATTTTTCATTTTTTTCTTCCTATAAATATGTATGTCTTTGTAGGTGTGGAGGCGGCTCAGGCCATCTGTAGGTTGATGCTTCTGCTCTGATTTTATATAGTTTAGTACACATGTTTAGTGCTTTCATTTTATGTATTCTATTTTGATATATTAGCATATTGAGATAGCAGGGTTGTAGCAGTGTAATGGTTGTTCGTGGTGAAATTATAAATATATTTTTGCTCTTACACGAGATGAATAACATATGTATACCTTCTTTTATCCTTCATTTTGGCAAACTTACAACTTGCAGTGTTGTACTAATAAATAGGTAGGTTTATTATTTTATATATTTTTATGGAATTGGCGCTGTCCTTCTTCCTTTCTTTTTAGAGTAGTTTTCCATTTCCACTGATGTAGATACGATGTAATTGGTGTAGATGATTTTTATTTATTTAATTTCAATTCTTTTTTATCTTTTGGATCCCATGACCCTGCGTCACGGATTTTGGGATGTGACAATCAACCACATAGTTTCTTATAATAACAAGTATGGGTAAGGGATTGCTTATAACTAATAAATCACCTATACTTCACTCCTTTTGGGATTGATCTTGAAAACAAGGCACATGAACTTCATCCTCCTTGGCCAATCGCTGAGTATAATATTCGAGGTTTAGGATATCATCAAAACCCTCGCTCTTTTGCTTGGTTTAAAGATGTGGAAGCTATGGAGTAAGATGTTGGTGAAGATAAAGTACCTCCTCAAGAGCCCCCTCGTCGTAGTCAATCCATTCACTCTTATGCCCAAGAATTCTCTCATTGCTCTTCCCACTCAATTCATGATTGGTTGAAATATGTATTCGGGAAGATCTTTAGAAATCAAAAGAAGATTCAGAAAGAGACATTTGAGGTTAAGGCTAGGTGTAATTGAATAATAGAACAAAACAACTATAAAAAGGCCAACCACGGTCTTGCTATCCAACTCCCACGAATCTTTTCTCCTATAATTATCAATATCCCGAATATGTTAAGAATGATGATAGCGATGACTATGTTCCTTTTTACTATGATATTAATGGATCGGGTCTTTCGGGTGCCTAATCTTCTTTTTAATGATGACAAAAGGGAGAGGACAAATAAGAGAATCAACAATAGTCTAGGGACTAATATAAAGATTTCTCGTCCTGATAAAGCAATTTTGAAACTACCAAAAATTCAAATTTTGAATTCTTATCCTTATTCTATTCCCTCCATTTATACTAGTTACCGTGTCACACACAATGCGTGTGCGAAACATGTTGTTTCTTTACGTCGTTATGACAACAATTATAATATAATAGAGCTGCATTTAAACAAAAGATAATTCAAAATTGATACTATAACGCTTTGGTTTGTAAGAAATTTTAAAAGGTGAAAAATATAAATATTTAAAACCATATTAGTAGCCTGTGAATTAACAAATAGAAGTTGATTTGTATGGTAAACTATTAAAATCACTAATTCACAGAAGCTACTACATATTGTTCAAACTGAAATCGTTTCTGCATAAAAAGTTGTGTTAAATTAATAACATCTTATGGGGAAAAAAATTTATTTTGTTTGTAAGAAAGTTATAAAAAGTTGAAAAATATATAAATACTTAAAACCATATTAGGTGCTTATGATTTAGCAAATAGAATTTGAATTGTATGGTAAATTCTTAAAACAAATCATTCCGAAAGCTACTGCACTTTGATGAAACTGAAATTATTTATGCAAAATAAGTTGAATAAAATTAATAAACTCTTATTGAAAAAAAATTTCATAAACTATTATTGGATAAGAGTTTACTTGAATATGCTATTAGAATTTGATTTTTTTTAATATTTGAAAAATCTTTAAATTCATAAGCATCGAAAGAAAGGAGATATTATTTTCATTTTTTTTACATACCACACCTATTAAATTTTATTTTTATGCGTCACAAAATAAATAGATATTATTTTAATTAATTAACACCACTCAAAAATATTTCTCACACTATCGTATTCAATCTATCATCTTTTTCAGTGTCTTCATCTTCTTCACTACATTTATTTTCTTCAATCATTTATATTTTTCACCTCCAATCTTCTTCACTTTATCCTCATCCCCTCTGACTATAATTTCTTCATCTTTTTTACAAAATCTAATAAGCCACAAATTTTATTTTCTCTCTCTAACAAAATTTCACAAAATTACAAAAAAAATAAATAAATAAATAAATTGTATTTTAAGACATTTGGAGTACATTAAAGCATTCCTTCATCTTTATCATCTCTCATTACAACTTTTTTGTTTTCTCCACTAAATCCACAAATCCATTTCTTTCTTTACCAAATTCTACAAAATCACAAAAAAAAAAAAATGTATTTTATCATCTATAGGGACATTTTCAGCAAATTAAAAGAACAAATGTGCGCCTTGGTATACACCTATATATGGCTTGGCATTCATCCACGTGCTAGCCAAATGTCGACATTCGACAAACAAATTGACGAATATGTACTAGATATTCATTTATTTGATTGTCGAATGTAAATATTCATTAACCTGAATGCCAAATGTCAAGCACGCGTTTGATACCTTGATGGGCGAATGTAGTGCATTGGCATTATATTTCATGCAGATTAAAATGATAACAATCGCCGATTAGAAGGTCAAATGCTTACAATACATTCGCTATTCAGGTGGACGAATTTATTCTAAATCTATTTATTGAATATATTAAAATTGTGGTGTGAGTGGAAGTTGAGGTAGTGTAAGTAGCAACTTTTTAATTTAATTTTTTATGGTGCAAATAGTAAATTTGGGGATGGAAATATAATTAGGACAATTCTATTGGCACCCACTATTTTATTTTTGGCACCCCATTTAATTTTTAATTCAAATTACAATTGGCACAACACCTAATAACTATTAATACCTCATACAATAACTATTATTTTGTTTCTCTTATTCCTCATTTGATGTTTAATTAGCTCCTTTTCAGACTTTAGTTCTATTTCAATCGTCGAATATTTTACTCCTTACTTTTTTTATTAACATTTCTTTTGATTATTTTAATAAGTTGATTTTGGTTATTTGTATCTTGTGACTTCATTTTAAAAGGGGCAGTGGAGTTCGCTGACTTTGGTTAGTATTTTTTAAAAGTTGTAATTCTTCGTTCTAGAATCGTATTTTTAAAAAAAAATTGAATTAAGAATTTGAAAAAAGAAATCCATAAGACATATGCTTATATTTTCTTTGATTACGTAACAAAAATAACTAAGCAAATATCAACATGTTCATTGATTACATAACAAAATAACTAAGCAAATATGAATGATTTCATTACATAGCAAAAAATATATACACTTTTAAATATGTTTACATATTATATGTCTATTAGTTCTATTGAATAATATACATTTGAGCATGGAGATTGAGAAGGAAATTTAATATCTTCTAGGGGTAGATTAATTAATAATCAAATATTCACCCAAATATTTCAAAAAGAATAAAATAGATATATTAAAGAGAGAGTGTTTGTTTTGATTGAAAAAATTAGTATTTAATATTTGGGTTTGTAGGGAGAAGATGAAATCAAGAAAAAAAATTGAAGAGTTGGGTATTTTATTAATTTTATTGTGTGGTGCTAAATGTAATTAGTATGGTGCTAATGGAATAAATTAAATCCAATTTTATTAATGCGGTACCAATAGTATTATTGACATATAGGATATAAAGGTGTCAATAGTAATGCGGTGTCAAAAGTAAAATGATGGGTGCTAATAGAATTGACCTATTTTTAAGGGTTAACTACACTACCAGTCCCCAAAGCTTCAATAAATGCATTTTTGTTCCCTTATTTGTAGTTGAAATGGAAATAGTCCAAATGTCTGAGTAATTATAGCGTTTAGCAGAATGTCTTTTAAGAAAGTGGATTTTATTGCATTTACAGGTAGGATTTTTTTTATTAGCTTTCAATTTAAGATGTTCTTTGATAATTTTACACAAAGCCTATTTTCTTAATAGCACGATCACCCGTATAAAGTTTGGATTTTATCAAAATTTTCCAATTTTTTCAATTGATAAGGAAATCGCAGGTAAATTTTCAATCAAGTGGTTGAAGTGTTTGTGGAGATGGATGGGAGAGCAACGAAATAGGGATAGAGGTAGGAATCACAATTGTATTGGTTTGGAAGTTATTATCGAAAACAAATACAAATCAATAAATTTATATTAGTTTTGTATTGGTTTAAAAATAAGTGTGTATTGGATTTGGATCTAATCCTAAACCTTATAATTGAGTTTTGGTTTGGGCTCATTTGATTTGGATTGAATCAAATCCATATTTTTGTACAATGAGTTTTTTTGTCTATTTGTCTCTCTCAATTTAACGTGATTATCAATTTTGGGATGAACCTATACAAAGATTTAAAATTTAATAATAAATATAAATTTGTTTTTAAATTTTAAGATATATGATTCGTATGTATTTTTATTTATATTATTGCATATTTGAGTTTACCGAGAAATTACATATATACAACAATAAATTATTAAATAGACATGTTTTGTATTGAAAAGATAAATGGTTTGAATTGTTTTGAGTAATGATTTAATTTATTTTGGTCTTAGATTAGTTTTGAATTGGATTGAAAATATTTTGGATTTGGTTTGGGTTGGAAGGTATTTTGGTTTAGATTTGGATTAGCTTACTTCATTTTTTGTTTGGTTTATATTGGATTAAACCAATTGATATCCCTGTATAAGGGGGATTTATGCAACCCTTCCAACTTCCGTACATGGGTTTAACAATTAATGTCGAGGGACATGAAAGACTCAAGTTTGATCATCCCTAAAAATGGGTTTTGATTAAAAATTTGCCATATTTTCAATTGGGGTGACAAAATTTGATAATTTTCTACTTCGAGATAACAACATTTTGTGATATAAATTTCTCTATCTCAACACCTTTAACTAGTTTGGTTGGTGTTAATCCTTTTCGCAAAATTATTGTTCGAATGGTGGAAACTTTTGATTATGATCCTGTTAAGTCACAAAAGGTGAATTTGGTTGTCCACACCTTCATTTCAAGATTTCTTTAATAGATTTTGACACTTCAAAATAGAAACTGAAAAGATTTTTATTGCAAACTGCAATCTGATCACAAACTAAGAGCTACTCTAACGTGCTTCGAACTAAAAGAAAACAACAGAAAATCTATTTAATCTAAATTACACATACTTGTAAAAAGAAAAGATACAAAAGGTAAAATTCTCTACTGAGTTGTCCGTCCTTGTCTTCGAACTAGCTTTGGCTTTTTATATTAACTCATTTGCTAGTAACTTCCTTCAACTGCTTGTCTTTGTCATTGCCGTAAATTTATTTATAGGCTTGATCTAGAAGTCATCATTAAATTTGATTAGATAATCATTTTGCCGCTATTCAACTCTTGATTATTATTGCGTTTTTGTCTAGGTTACCCTACTTCTTTCTTATGGCAGTCACACGTATTCTTCTATATTTAATCAGTAATAATTATTTTAATAACAAAAAATATTACTTGGTCTTTATTAAAATGGCCTTATAATATTAATTTTTTAATTTGTCACTTGTTTAATTAAATCTTTATAACCTTAAGTTATTAATTAAATGCACGGATTAATATGACATGCTCATTTAATATGCAAATCCTTATTTGGTTCTTTTATATAATTAAATACACTTTGTCTTTAATTTAGTATACTTTAACCTAAATAAAATTACTATATGAAATTATTAGGTATAAACAATGCCCCTTCTTTTGGTTAGTTTATAATTAAACTCGACAAATGAACTATCAAATATTTTATCTGTCATGCCCCCTGAATGCCCATAGGCCCCGAACCACGAGAATGACAAATAAAAAAGATAAACAAGACATATATAAAACGAATAAGAAAATGAAAATGACAATATCTACCCATTCGAATTATAACAACCATCACCTACTGCAATATATATATATATATGCATCAAAATATATAACAACGATTCACAACATAATATATAGATGTACATGAACTACAACAAAAGAAATATACATCTATTACATCATTACCAACCTTCGAGTCAGCTATACAATATCATCAAGCTATTAGCTTGTACAAAAACTAAGAAAAGAAAATGTACAAATCCCGAGTCTCATCTAAATAGGCAACATCATCAATATGTATTATATGTATAATAAAAGTTTCGAACCCTCTATGCATGGCTCATGTCCGACTCCAGACTTGAAATATAGATTAGAATCGATTGCATAGGAAAATAAATATAAATGGATTAGATGATGAACTGTAATATGAAAATGAGACTATATAATATAAATGTCATATATAAGCATGTTACATCTACGAATGCACATAAGCATAATAAATAAATTTACAATGTAGCAATACTACGAATATAATACATATAACCTCCGACAACAATCTCCGATAGATTCAAGTAGAAAGTTAGGGCTAATATTTTTTAAAAAGTTTTGGAACTACTACGAATGTCCCACCTACAATCGACTCATTTTGTGCGATGTGAATCATAGACCCGATTCTAAGGCACACTAACACCTATAGTGATGTTTCCTTGCACAAGTTTTCCGGCTCTCACGGTAGGAATTAAAACCCCTAAACTTAATTTTTTTCACTCATTGAAGGTTTAAAATCAGTGTTTTTAATATGTAAAATTCGATATTGGAACCCCAAAAATAAAGCAAAAAGACTCAAGCCAAATGCGAATGAGTATGCTCTTTTAATCCTCTAAAAATATTCTTTAAAAAGTAACATTTTTATAAATCAATAAGGATGCATCATGCCCTCAGATTTCCTCCAAATAACCTCCAAAATGTATTCTATATCCTCCAAATTGTAAAATCATGATTTAAAAACATCATTTCAAAATCATAGTTTATCCTCCAACTAGTCCTTCAAAATAAAAATCAAGTTTTAAATCATCACTTCAAAAATTAGGTTTTTTCTCCAAAATATTTTCTACTGAAAGTTTTCATTTGAAAATATGAATGCAATGCCATATAATTGACATACTACAATAGGCCTCCGAAATATAAATGCTTTGATAATAACAAAGCATCATACATATATGTCCTCCAATAAAATGATAAGTCATAAGTATTAGCATGCTTTGATAATTACAATGTGTAATTAATACCACTGAATACGATTCACATAATTAACAACACATTTTATGAATTCAACTACGACAATCAAACATGTTATACAACATAATATCAAAATCATACTAGAGTTAATTATCTGTCCGTAACTTCTACGGAAACCTACAATATACCTCTGAAACTCCCGAATTGAACACCGAACGACGAATAAGAATTCTCCCCACAAATGAAACCTCCTATAATTCACCTAACAATGACTCCGAAAATGCGATGAGCTTACATAAAGAAATAGACTACGAAATATAAGAATGAGAATGAATAACTTTAATTTCAATATTTAATTCGATACGAAAATCGAGAAGCAGAAATGAGATTAGAAATCGACGAAATTGCCTTACAATCTTTAGTCTCGAGTTTGATCTAGTTGCGGCCCTCAAAACAAGACAAATCTAGACGAGAAAATCACCTATTAGCTGCAAGAAACATTGATATCAATTTTATTTTCTAGGATCCAAAAGGGTACAGAAAACGAGAAAATAAAACGAGCAAAAGAGATGATATAATTAGAATAAAAACATACCTCTAGCTTCAATAACTCCAAAAACCTACTTTTTAATTGTAGATAACATCCCGAAATTGACGGATCAAAGCGATAAGAAATGGAGTTAAAGAGCTCCACACACTCTTTTTTAGTTTGATGAGATTCTATATTTGAAATATATATTTTCAATGTATATCAGTACATGAAAGAAGATGGAGAAAAATTAGTGACTTTATTTAGAAAGTTATTTTCAATAATAAATATAAGCAGAGAATTTAAATTGAAGCCTGGAATGGAAATAACTAACGATTATTACATATTATCACATGTGGAAATAGTCGAAATCATAACTCGTTCGATTAACTAAAACACTTTGAATATATGTCCAAACAATATTTGTGCATAAATCATACAGACATACTTGTATGTATACAAATTAATGGGTAAGAAAAAATTGTACAATTTCATTTATTTAATTTCATTTATTTAGTCCAAAACACATCACTCTCGTTTTTAAGAATGAAAAGAAAATATGTGGATATGATTAATTTTGGATCATATAAATAATTTTGTGTAACTTTTTGGTAGCCATTAATTTATATGCATATCATTACTGAAAAAATAAAAAAAAAACAATTCCTTTCCTTTTGCTCCTTTATTCTCTCTCCGTGTGTGCATGCCCCAAACGATAAACTTCATTAGCATAGACGGACCAAGGAGGGATAAAGAGGAGTCATGCCTTCCCTGATGTCCCCGAAATTATTTCAAAATATTTATAAAAAATTTGAAAAAAAATATCTCCTCTTCAGTCAGCTACTCCTGAAAAAATTATATATAACCTCATATATAATTCAAGTGAATTTAGTCTTGCAACCCTTGAATTCTGGGTCCGCTATTGTTCACGAGAAAATGTGGCATATGCAAAGGCTCTCTGTCCCCTGCACATGTAAAAAAGATGCGTTCATGTATCAGTAACACATGCTCTCTTTCTATATACGATATGAAATTATTAAACGATGCAGCTTTTTTAGTTAGGATTTGTCGACTATGAACTTCTTTTTTCCTTTATTTTGTGTACAGATATTGAATTTTGTATTGAAGCATGCAGAAAAGAACAATGGAGCGTGGGTATAGATTGTGGGATAGTATGAAATCCTGTGAGCTTTAGATATATATACAACTTGTGTGTGAATTAGATTATACAATTTCTTAATTATGTTCAAGTGATTGATATATCGTATTTATGTTTGTAATGAACTTTTTTTAGCAAGCTATGAATATTATAATTTTTTGGATTAATTCCATTTCATCCCTTATCCTTTCGATCTCACTTCAATTTACCCCCTATAGTTTTATTTGTTTTAAATTGTTACCTATCCTTTCATTCCGTTGATTAATTTAGGTCAATAGTAAACACCATTAACTATTTATAAAAAAAACATATATTTTTATATTAGAATTGAAAATGTTTTAGTCCAAAATATCTTTTGAAGTATAATTCAAAAATATAAAAGTATATATTTTTTTAATTTTAAGAAAAAATTGTCGTCATGAAACATTACAAAAAATATGTAAAACCATAAAAATAAAATAAAAATAGAGACATATAAAATAACATAGGAAAGGTGAGACATGTTTAATGAATACACTTAAGTAACTTCAAAACATTTTTAAAAAAATAATAGTAAATAGTCAACGGTGTTAATTATTGACCTAAATTGACCAATGGAATAAAGAATAATGAATAATTTGAAACAAGTAAAACGATATGAATCAAATTGAACCAAGAACAAAAAAAAATTAGGGGGTAAAATAAAATTAAACCTAATTTTTTAAAGATAGCTTCACTTGTCAAGTCATCTCCGCCCAAAAATTGTTCTGTACATAATGGCACCAGAAATTCAAGGACAAGGCTGATAATATGAGGGAGGCTAAGATCATGTACATTGCATGACTTCCTTTAAGGTTTTTATTGCAATTTTTTATATGTCACCTCATTATCACATTAGCAGAAATTTTAATTAAGAATTCACATAAAAACTTTCCTCAATATTTTAGGTCCCTTCTCCCTCTTATTATTATCTATTATTTTATAATATAACCATTATATTGTCATAACCAATGGTAATACCTTGCAAAGATTCAAAAGAGTACATATTCCTAATAAAAACCAAGTTTCTAACCGAAGAAACTTTGACACATAGTTCCCTCCTTGAGAATTCCACCAAAACACACTACATTGCATAAACGAATCCTACTAAGGTGTATATATTACATTTTCTAGCTTCCGAAACAACTATACATACCTCGTGCGATGCACTTTAGTTTTTGTACAAACTCATTTTTTTTACTTCATTTACAAAGGAAATTGTTACACTTTCTAGGTTTTTAGAACTTGAGCATCTTGTGTCAGGTATTTTCTGTCTGGATCTATTCCTTGTATGTTGAATGTAACGTTCCAGAAATTTCGAGTCAATTTTTTGCATTGTAATAATATTATATAACCTGACATAATATTATTAATATGTAAAATGATGCGATGTAGCAGTTATAATTTCTACCGGGGTTCAACCTTCTCGGTAAAGTTGTTGGTTATGAAGCAACGCCCCGGAGAAAATTTTTGTTAGGAAGTTGTTAATGAGAATGTGTAGTGGTGTGGAAATGTGTCGGGAAGCGTCATAGGAATATGAGAATTGAAATCATGGTGAAAAGTTGTTGAAGTTGAGAGTTGAAGTGAAAATGGAGCCGGTATGCCGTTATACCAAAGCGGAGTAACGATACACCAAAGTCTTGAAAGCCAGAGAGTGGCATTATACCAAAGGTGTAACGATATATAAGGGGGTGTGCTGTTATACCAAAGTGGTGTAACGGTACACAAGTGGTGTATCGGTACACCAAGGCTGGTGTAAAGGTATACCAAAACCAATATTCATCCTCTAGAGGCCCACACACTAAGAGTATAATGTTACTCAGATGTACCGTTATACAAAGCCTGATGTACCGTTATATCCAGAAATTTTGTAGAAGGGTGAAAGGGTTACTGGGAGTCGGCACACCAAGTGATATATAGGTACACCCAGCCTAAAAAATTAGAATTGTAGACCCCATTGTCAGGACATTGTGACACATATACTCCTACTTTTTGCCCCACTTTCCCGATAGAACAGAGAGAGAGAGAGAGAGAGAGAGAAAGAGAAGGAGAAACTCCATTATTGCTCAAGCTTAATGCTTCAAAATCATCTAGCTCTGGAGATCATCTACTAATAAAAAGTAGATATTCCTCATACTTGGAGCAAGGTGAACACTTGGATGGAAGTTTTTCTCTCATTCCTCTTCGTTGTTTTTCTCTCTATTTCCGTATACCTTTCGTACGTGAAATTTGAATTGATATTCTTCTTCTCTATGAAGAATACATCATTGTTATGTCTTGAAGTTTGACGATTTGATTTCTATTGCTAGATCAAGTTGTAGAGGATAGAAGAAGCAAA
>MKEJ01082465.1:0-12803 GCA_001753735.1 Embelia ribes | reverse complement strand
TTTTAATTTATTTTTAACACAATTCACGGTAAGTTTGTCCATCTAACTGACAGCTTAACATTTTAAATTGAAAGGCTCTATGGTATATGTTTTTCCGCTATCTTTAATCTCAAAAAAAATTCTATTGGACATCATGGTTGCATCTAAAAAGCTAAACATGCAAATTAACTTTTAGATAACATCTCGGAATATATAACTGGTGCAAATGTACGTGCATCTCCGATAAGGACACAACTTACAGATAGACACACCTATACTTAAATCAAAGTTCCAACCTTTTCGTTAAAAGGAAAGAATGGGCATTTTATTACCAAACAGACCTCAACCTGTATTCAACGGACAAAGGGGTCTCCCATCAATAGAGCCTCCTATCATCTCCATCACCGTTAAATTGCTTAACAATACATAGACCTGCTACATTATCGAGCGATCCAACATTAATGGAGCCCCCTCTTCCTTAAAAACTTAGGCTCATTGCGAGAAACTTGGCAAGTCGAGAGAGTCGCTTTCCGACAGATAATTTGGTTTCTTTTACATGGGAAACAAACAAAAAGGGGCCTTACTTAACTGCAAAAATGAATCACCTATGCGCCCATCAACCATACTTGCGAGGATTTCCAAAAGAAAATTGTAAAACTCTAGATTTCATTAACAACTAAGGGCCTACGCTGAGGTAGCCGATGCCTTAAAATTTGATTGCCAAATTTCAACACATTTAGAAGCCGCATCAACAACCTTACCCTGCCAATCTTGTCTTTGTGATTCATCTTGGCATTTAACTTGCGTGCTTATCAAAAAAAAAAAAAAAATTGGTCGAAATGAGAAACTTGACGAGTCGAGAAAGTCGCTTTCCGACAGATAATTTGGTTTCTTTTACATGGGAAACAAACAAAAAGGGGCCTTACTTAACTGCAAAAATGAATCACCTATGCGCCCATCAACCATACTTGCGAGGATTTCCAAAAGAAAATTGTAAAACTCTAGATTTCATTAACAACTAAGGGCCTACGCTGAGGTAGCCGATGCCTTAAAATTTGATTGCCAAATTTCAACACATTTAGAAGCCGCATCAACAACCGAAAATTAAATCCTATTTGCATTTTCTCAACAATAACAATTTGGGATCATGCTTATCAAAAAAAAAAAAAAAATTGGTCACTATGAGAAACTTGACGAGTCGAGAAAGTCGCTTTCCGACAGATAATTTGGTTTCTTTTACATGGGAAACAAACAAAAAGGGGCCATACAAGGGTAAATACTCAAGTACCAACTAAATTGACGATGCCAAATTACAAATTCAAAGAGGTAATTTAGGTGAGACAGGATTCTAGACTGAGTACAAAAACACTAACCAGCCTGAGAAGAGGACTCTGCTAATAATCATATAAGATATATACAAACTTGAGAGAAACAAGCACATGCCCTCAAATCAAAATTCTTTAATCAGTTCAGTTACTAACTTACCGGTATCATCTCGAATTTCTCAGCCAATTCTCCGATACAATACCTAAATATCCATCCTCAAAACAATATTATTAACTTTACGCTCGCTCGATTTCTCCATAGCCGCCACCTTGGCACGATAAACAGTAGCAGGCCTCACCTTGTCTCCCTGACGAAGCTGGGAAGCTTCACTCACAGAGGTAAACCTCAGCTCAGCAGGTGGAATAAAGCAATCTCCAGAAAGACCAGGAACATTGAACGCCACCTCATCTATCGTCCATGCTTCTTCCATCCTAGTCTTCGTGTGGCTCATAGCTGTCTCTCCGAATCTGAAAAGAGTGACCACTGATCTCCCAGAGTGAGCAATCAAGATCCCTTCAACTGGCCTGTAATCATCTAAAAACGAGTTTATCGTAGTCTCCCAGTACACTGCATCTCCACCATTGGATTGGATTCGAGTTAGGAAGGAGTCTTCTAAGTGGATTAGGAGACCAGTTTTCTGGCTGAAGTAACCGAACAACACGTGGCGTATGATTTCTGCTGGCCCCTCGCTCCGGGCTTTTAGGGTGCGGGGATCGGCACTGAGTTTAAGTATGAAACAATCTTCACCATTGATCTTCTTTTCGCCTATGCATCTAGCATTGGCGAACATACTCGCTGTAGTCCTTGGATCCAGACCCTGCAAGAAGAACGGGTGTCAGATCATGAACCTTCTAAGCTACAGATAGTGATTGTAAACATATATATAAGAATTATGGTAATGTATCAAATTGCTACTTCTTTAGCTCAATAAAGATCTGCGTAAATTAAACTATACAACACTAGACTCAATTCCAATACTGTCCGTGGACCTTCTATTGCGGCTTTTAAGTCACTCTTGAAATGTGAAATTAATGAAAACAGAAGTATATATTTATGTAATAACCAGCATATCATAATCTGCTGGTGTTCGAATAGACTTATCTGAAGGTAATGGACATGTCTATTGATCTAAGTAATGAAGAATGAAGAAGACCAATCCTGGAAATTATAGTCAATAAAAGGAAAGCAACACCGCAACTACTTAAAATACAAAAACCGTATAAAACTACAACTGCAAGTAGAGGGGTAGAAATAAGATTCAAAAGTAAAGTGTGAGCGTGCAACCTGAAAATTTCTTAGCGATAAATAAATTCACGCGAAAGAGCAAGGCCTTCAGCCGAAAATATAAGTGATATGTCTGCCGATGTTCAAATGCTATGAAAAATTTCAAACTCTCGATTTCACACAAATTGGTTAGATGAGATTATAGCAAGTGGATAACATTCATCTGAATTAAGAAAAATAAAAATGTAAACAATATAGAGGTGTTTCTACCTGAAGCGCACGTCGCAAGGGTCGAACAGGGCCTTTGGCAGCATGAGGGCCAAGCCAAGGCGTGTGTCTCCACACGAGCTTACCATTGCACCCCGCGTGGATTTTGCTCCCACCGAGAGCAAGCTCTACATACCACATATCCGGGTTCATCTGCCACAACACAAACCCACCCGTCTCTGCTGTTTTCGATGAGTTTTTATTCTTTATGACTTTCGTGGCTGTCTCTATATCCGATGCAATCATCCTCACTTTACCCATTGCATAAGCATTTTGAACCCTGTTTTGGAGCTTCTGCCCACCGCAAGCTGCTGTGTATTGCTGCAATATGTATTGTGCAGACGAAGTTTCCTACAATAAAAACACAAAAAACAAAACATTTGGCCTCACTTTCTGGAATTTTGGGCATGCAATCAAGTTATAACTTAAAAAGATCAATGATAACATGAAGACTTCAAAGTTTTTGCTTTTCTCATTTTCGATTCTCCCAATGTAAAAAACGTTGCATTAGAAGGCATTTGGTTTCTTGGCATTTTGATTTCTAAAGAAAGCATCTTTTGGAAGCAACAAACACATGGTCCTCAAAAGTGCCAAAATTTTTACATCATTCATAACCAACCTAGTTTCCAGGACCACTAAGACAGACACATTTTCAGAAATACATCTAATTTCAAAACAAAAACAAGACCTATTTCCTATTTCCTATCAGAAAATTGCAAATGACTTGAAATCCCTCATTAACGGTAGCCCTTATGAATCTTTTTCCAGTCAAATTTTTACCCCATGACAAGTGCAACCCTGCAACCTCCAATAGCAGTTAGCAACCTCCAATAGCAGTTAGCAAACCCCATACATACAAACAGAAACAACAATTCACTACATTCCAGAAGTTAATTCAAATTTCGCAATGGTAACATGTTAATTTTATATAACCAAGAATAATCTCATATTATTTCCGAACTGTATTCAATTACATATATATATAAACCCGGACCAAACGATAATCTAACATAACAGCCTCCACACCAATCTTTCTAAATTCATGGATTTCTCACATTTAATTTCTCAAATTAGAAACTGAAACCATAATTTCCCTAAGCAGTCTTCCTGATTCTAGAAATTTCCCGATAAATACTACAATAGATTTTTGGGTCGAGAAATTTATTATTAACAATTTCTATATTCAAATAAGTTGACATCATCATGATATTATAAAAGTAACTTTACAATATGATGTAACAAAAAATAAATTAAAAAATTAAGAAACTATGTAAAGAATATTGCGTGCATTTTCTAAAACGTTAATTGATAATTAGTCTGATTTAGAAATTAAATGAAAAATACCATGTAACACTCTACTTGCAAATTATAAATGTGGTCAAAGAAAATAGAAAAGCAAATTATAAAAAAATGCAACATTATTTCATAGTGAGAAATACAAAGAGGCTCTCACAATGGGTGTGTCCTTGATGCTAAGATAAGCCACGGGATCGCGGTCGCTAACGTGCACCGGGGCGAGCGGTGCACCCAACACCCCCAACAGCAGCCTCAGATCGGGCCGTTGATTCGCCCCAGACGAAGACGCCGAAACGGACGGCGCCCTGCACAGCTGACTCCACCACCTCGATTGATCCCCACCGTCCGTTCTTATCCCGTCCTGATCCGGCCCCTCCATCAACGGCGACAAAGCCTCCACCGGCCTCACGCTCCCGGATCTCACCAACACCTCCGGAACCGGCGCGTGCTTGCCACGTGTCCGGAATAAACCGGAGCGTGGGGAGACGCTCCGGGACTTGGGCTGGGGCCTGGACCGGGCCGGGGAGAGGCCGCGGACCACTTCGCGCTTTAGGGTGGAGAAGAAGCTTTGCTTTCTCTCCATGGGCGAGAGAGAGAGAGAGAGAGGCAGCGACTGAAGCAAGTGTTGTTCAGTAGTCACTGGGAACTGAGAAGGTGAAGAAAGGTGTACCCTTTTTCTCTATTTTCCCTTGTGTACATACATACATACATACATATATATATATATATGTATATGTGGGATTTAGTAATTCACAAGTATTTTATTAGGATTTTCCTGTAATAATCCCTCCATTTGTTAATCTTTCGAGGTTAAAGTATAAACATAAAAGAACTTAATGGAAATTAATATTTATCCTGTTTAAGCATTTAATAATAGAGAAAATATGGCTACAATTGGAAAAACAATTATTAATTTATTCTTCATTTTGTAAATTACAAAATAAAAAGAAACAAAAAGTTACCGAGAAATATTTAGCCAGAGCGCACGAACTAATATTTTCTCTAATTGCCATTGAGAAATTTTGTGCGACTCAAAAGTACCATTTATCAATTATGTAGGTGAATGTTACCCATGCGCACGTAGCCATAGCGCTAGTCATAGATAGCAATTTTCTTGCAAAATGTTGCTTATAGTCATGTGGTACAGGCTTCTAAAAATTTGCGAGATAAGACTTTTCAATATTCGCTAGTTATATCACTCATCGATTGCTTAGACGAAGGATTAAATTTTCTTCGTTGTAGTATATACAAGAGAAAATATTGACTTGCAAATTGAATCCATCGCAAAATTAAAATATAATAAAAAGTGGACAATAAAAAAGTACCAGTACTATTATGACTTACAAATTGTCTTTGGACGTGTTCTCTCTTATATTCTCTTGAATAATAATTTGGGCCATAATTATCAACTTACTCGTGTTACATGTTGCACATGATATTTGGACAGCTATTGCCATGCAATTTTTCTCGAAAAGATTATCCATTCAAAGTAGAAGGGCAGATGATTATTAAAAATAAAAAGTAAACAGATAATAATGTAGAAGGGCAGATAGCATTGACTACGAAGACTTTCCTTTTTGTGAATAATGACGATTTGTAGGGATGTAAATAATTATAGCATTTGGTAAATTAATTCAAGCTCGATTTATTAAAATTTGGTTTTGAGCTCGTTCATTTAATAAATAAATTGAATCATAAATGAATTCGAGCTTAGCTTATTAAAAGTTAAATTTGAGCTCGTTTATTTTATAAATAAATCAAATCTGAAGTACAAAATAAGGCATATTAAATGAACAAGCCGATTCTGAATATCGCATTACTCATCTCATTAATGGCTGGAGCTCATTTGATCATGTATTTGTATGTACGTATTCTAAATTTGAGGTGTTAGATTGCGTACATAAACACATATCGTTCAAATTGGATATAATAAATTAAGAAAAATTTGTCATATTACTAGAGTTATGTATTTTTTTAATAATTTAACCCTTTCATATTTAAAAAATTAAGTTGAAAAAATAATACAATGTCATATTTATTTGATATATTTGTTTAACTGAGGTTATTAATTGATGATTATATAAAATATTTAATTTAATGATGTTTGTTTTAATATTAAATAGATCAATAAAAAGTAATATTTATCAACCTAAACGAATTGAAATATTCATGAACAGATTTAGGCTCGACTCGGCCTCATAGAGCCGAACCCTAACAAAAAATTATGGCTCGTCAAGTAAACAAGATGAGCTTGATCACACCTTCTAAACAAACCAGCTGAGCACAGCTCGGCACGGTTCAGCTTATTTGCAACCCCCGTTGTGACTATGAAAATAAGAAATTCAATTTAACTGAATTTGAAATTACAATTATATTCCATCCATCTAAAAATTTTAATTCTTATAAAAAAATCCAACTTATTGAAAGAAAAAAATATTAATAAGTGAGCTTACAAGAACTAAAATGATATTTATTATACAAATTTATTCCTATTTAACTTAATATGTGGTGAAATTATTCAAGAATAAAAACATATTAAATATTAATAATTTAGAAAATTTACAAAAAAAACTTATTTATACCCATTTAAACACATTTTTTTCACTATGCCAAACCACGAGAGATTTCTCAAAATGGGTCAATTTATAAAATTATTGATCAAAATTGATCACTTTTGAAATAATTTACTAAAATTGGTTACTTTTAACCAAAAAACAAAAATACCCACATAATTTATTTGTTTGTAAATTACTCTTTAATATAAACCGCAAATTAAAAATTTGGAATTATTTTAGAGTAAGTTTAAGTTAAACTAAGTTTATATCGAACTTTTAATATAATTAAAGATTTTTTATTTAATATCTTGATTAAAATATTATTAGGAAAGAAGTAACAACAACCACTTCATTATAGATAAATTAATGTATATTACTTGATTTTTCCGTATGTCTTTGATTGAGCTAGTTTATATAAAAGAACAAGATAAAAATTTTAGACTTTCTAATATTGGCAAATTCACGAAGTATTGTTGTTTAACAACCCGTAAGTATGATTAAAAAAAATTCTATTTCCAAATTTATAAGCAACTTAATTAAAAATATTCCTACTTTTAACACGTTAGGCATAAAAACATGTACAACTTATGTTTTTTAGTTATTTTTTTATTTTAAAATCTTGAGAAAATAATTTTAAATTAAAAATTAAATTTTGTTTTCTAAGATATGTTTGGGTTAATTTTCTTGCAAAGGATTGGCTGATGAGGAGTGCGGGTCTAAGTGTGGGTTCTACGCCTGATACAATAAGACGAGTCGCTGCCGAGTATTTTTCTATTGAGACTGATATGATTGTGAAACTGGAACGGCTGATCGGCCCCACAAAGATAATTTGATTGGAGTAGAAGAATTTTATTACTTTTAACCGTGTGTGCATTGTAGCCCTGTGACACTAGGAAACGGAGTTGGTATCGAGTAGAATATGGTAATTATTCTATCTCAATTCGATTTGTAAATTAAATAAGTAGAGTACGATTATGCTAACACTATTTGAATTTTGAATTAAATTTGATAAGTGAGTTAGTGAACTTGTTAGCTCGCGAATAGCTCGAAAAATATATATGCGTCTATATATGTGTGTATAAGTTAAAAATAAATTTTTACATCGCATTTCTCTAGTAAGATTTGACATTTAATTGTTTGATACTATAAAAAAATATTTTACGCAAAGTAATCAATTTTATTATTTCAATATAATATATATAAAGTATATTTAAAAATAAATTTTTAAGTATTTATCGAGTCTAGTATAATATTTAATTATCTTTAGTGAGTCAATTTTGAGCATAAAAATAATACTCGAGTCGATTAAAACAATATTCGGTTAGAAAAATACTCGGCTCGATTATGATAATATTCAGCTTGACTTGATTTATGTTCGATTAGATTCATACTGAGTTATTTGAATAATTCATGCTCGATAAAAGTAATACTCGGCTTGACTCAACTCAACTTAACTCGTTTATACTCTTAGTAAAAATCAATAATGAAAAAGAATATCAAAATCAAGAAAATTAAATTATGATATTTATTAAATTGAATACTCTTCCATGGCACGTATACAGTATTTGCAGAAACTCTATCTATACAAATTTGCAGAAACTCTACACAATTATTTCAAAACCCGAAATTTTGAAATAATTAAACCAAATAAAATACTAGTTTGCTTGACTTTAATCTCTAAATTTTACTATGGCATACTAGGATATATATATATATATATATATATACACACAAGGGCATCGATGTCCTTGCCAATAGGAGGGCTACAAAATTTTAAAATAACAAACATTTATAAGCATCATTATTGTTATGGTACGTAATTTGAATAAGAAAGCTACAAGCAAAGAAATTGAATCATTTATTATTATTATTTTTTTTGTGTGTGTGATAATGAAAGTTGAATTTGTGTTGATACATTTGAAATTATCTCCAAGGAGCCCCCAAAGTCTATGGTTAGCAAGCGCCACGTAATCAAATCATAGCGCTCATCACGTCCCACGGTTGCCCATCTACTTTCATTCCTTTCACAACTATCCCACTATCCGTCTCACTCCCGCTCTGCTATCTATAAATTTATATTTTCCGTTATAAATTTATATTTTAGTAATTATTTATACTAATATTTTTATAAAATTTGATAAAAATTATCAAAATAATTATATATCTATTTCAATAATATATAAAAATTATATTTTTCTAAATTTTAGCCAATGATTTATAGTTTTTTGTAAAATATATTTTTTTAATAGAAAAAATATGAATAATAAATTTTGCCATTAAGAAAATTATCATTGTGTCTATTTAAAAAATATATAGATACACTAGTGTAAAATATTTATCAAAATTTAATTTTTCAAATGACAGATTAAATAGGGTAAACAAATAAGGACCGGTGTGAATGCTCTTACTTTTCGAGCCCGGGAAAGTTTGAAAATAAAATAGTAGCAAATCGCATAAAAATAAATTAAAAAAATCAATGTGAACTTTTATTTACTTTATTTAATGTACGGAGTTGGACAGCAAATTGCTCTGGCCTCGAAGATTTGCAAACTTTTACTTTTTTTCGTTTTATATTAAGTGATATTTTGGATATTTATTTTTTGTTTTGAATAACTTTAAAAAATCGAGATTGTGAATATTAAGCCTTATTAATTTTAATTCTATTAATTACTAGATACATTAATTAAATTTAAGTAGTTAATAAAAAATACTATTTAATTATATTAACGAAATCATTTAATAATTTTTTTAATTATTATGCAAAGCTGTAAAGTTTTGTTGCATTTTTGAAACCGATGGACTAATAGGTTAGGCTGTCTGCTGCTAGGAGCCACCAAACGCAGTTGACCATTTGACTCATTAGCCAAAATTAAATTAAAATTATGACTTTAATATGGAGTTGTAAGTATAGCATTATTGGCTAAATTTGAAGCTCCTACTTTTTTTTTAATCATTATCCCTAAAGCTCATGATTGATATTTCCATCAAGTTTTTAGAAAATATATTTATAGTTTATTTTTTTTAAAGAATAATTATTACGATAAAATTAAGTACTTTATCAAATTTGTTGTACTATCCTTCAAAAATTGTACAAAAAATATTATGTACATAATACAATACAATAAATAATCATAATTTTTTTTATCTCCAAAAATGTTTTGGAGGACATTTATGCAATTATTATAAATTATTTAATTTTATCATATAGATTATTTCTTGTGCAGTATGAAATTCCTTTCCTTTAATTGAGCATGCTTCATAAAGAGGTTGATTAATTATTTGATGAGTAGCATTAGAATGTAAGCTACAAATTTCAAAATTAAAGTTACTCCCTATCATTACAAGTTTAGAAAAAGGTAGCCTAAAACAAATGTTCATGGTAAACTAAAATGCCTTTACTATTGCATGGTTTCGTAAAAAAATCGATGAATATGAACGTACGCCAAATGTATCAACATGAACTGTAGTGTTTTTTTTTTCTAACCTATATTTGTCAATGTTCAGTTTTATGTGCAATGAAGTTAGAGAATTTATAACTGAGAATTATAAACTTCTCATTCATTAGGGATGCGTCGTACATTGGTGAAAATAGCGTACAAAACATTTTATTACATATGTTTAGCAAATCCACAGTTTAATAACGAATGCATATAGGCTATGTATCTATACGAATGTGTATAAGTGTATCTATGACAAGTGGGGTTTTGATTGTAATTGATTTGTCGAGACTATAGCTTCAGTTTTTTTGGTTGCAGGTTGGTTGGAATGTATTTTGTAATACTAATACGTGAAATTGGCCACATGTCCAAGTGGCTAGAGATATATATACTAATGACAAGACCTATACTCAAATCCCCTTCACTTATGTTTTTCGATTTTTTGTTTATTTTGTTTTTTAATTTGCTCCGAAAGTCCCTATCTTCTCTGTTTACACCGAAAATCTCTAAAATTTTACAACAATTACTTATTTGACCGTACTGGCTTGGAATTATAGAGATTGGAGTACATGTATATATTGTTTATAAATTTTGCATTTTTGCTACTTTAAGTTAAAAAAGTTATATTTCTACAGTTTCATACAAGAAAATTTCTAGTAATTTTTTTTTTTTTTTAAGATTTTTGTAATAAAAAGTAGAAATTTTTCTATATAAATTTCTATACATACTTTTTTTAAAGGTAATTTCTATACATACTTTGTATCAACCAAATTTGATTTATAGCCACTATTTTTATTTTGATATATTTTATACAGAAATTGTGTCCTCTTTGATCAAAATTCTACGTCCACCCCTGGTAATACTAATGCATACAATTCAATCTGAGAATTTTTAAATGGTCGGTAAAGCCACAATTAACTATTATGCACTAGATATATCTATCTTAGATCTGACTTCTTAAAAAAATATTGGTTCACTGAAATTAAGAGAATTCCCAAAAAGAATATTTAAATGGACATCCATTTTACAAATAGATATTCAATTATATATTATGACCTAAATATTCACTCCATCAAAGTATATATTGTTACAGTATGTATACGTATTTTAGATTTTAAGAAATTTCAGTATCTAAATTTGAAACCCTACTGTCACTCGGAATGCACGGATATATGAATAATTTTTAGATAAAATTATGCATATTAACTTTTATAATTCCTGAAATACCCTCATTCAATAAAACCACTTTTATATATTATCAATTTTATTATGCTTCTTTTCTCTCTCTACAAACATCGTTCTATTTCTTTTTTTGGTATTACATCTCCAGTTTTTCTCTCTCTATCTCTCTCTCACCATATTTTTCTCAAATCTTGTATTTCTCTTCCTTATCGATTTTTTATATCTAGGGTTCCAAATTTGATTTGGGGATAGAACTTGAGCTCATTCATAACTTATTTGAAATATCTAGATTAGTGATGTTAAATTATGATTTACTTGTTGAAAATCCTAATCTCATATTTGCAATGCTAATTTACGATGAAAAATATATAGACATGTTGTAATATTTGCTCATAATTTATTTAAATTTTTCTCTTTATTTTACCTCACTAAAATCTTTGAAATTCTTTGATAGATTTTAGACGTTCATTTAATATGGATTAGACCCTTGTATTTTTATTTATGAAGTATTTGTTTAAGTACCACCACTATTTGTTACTATATTTATATAATATATTATATTAAAATTATAGATACTCATAATTGATGTTGTGATGGAAAAAATTATTATTCATATTTTGCAAAGTAATAAACACTCAAATTTCGATGCTATAATGTAGATATACTATTGGGAATGCTCTAAGAATAAATTCGTTTTGCGTTGTTCAAGTATATCAACTAAAACTTGGCTTTTCATTTACATCGTAGATTTGACATCATATTCTATTTTAGACAAAAAAAATTTCTTTAAATTAGTATTTGTTACTAAAATTTTGATTTCCTTCGCAGGAAAGTCAAAAAAAGGGTGATATGATTAGCCACCAATTTCAAGATATTTTTTCTTTCTTTTTTTGTTTTTTATGGTGAATGGCAATTTAGTGTAGAAAGAGAGAAGGTTTTATTATTCAACTGGATTATTACTGTTGAATGATTTACAAATATTGGGTATATCTGTTATCTATTTTACTGTTACCCTTAAGATTAAATTACGCTAATTCCAATATAAAACTCATGTTGTGGATTATGTGTTGATGCCTATCTTTCATCTTATTCTTCTATTTATATAGAGTCGGCAAAGTAATTGTTTTTAACTGGTTTCTTTTATTGTAGAATGTAGGATTTAATCTAGTGATTGGATTTAATCTAATGATTGGTATTTGAAGTTCCGGAGTGTTTTGCTGCCTTTGTTATGGTAGTGACACATTCCCCGCTTTGTCAATTATTCTCACACATCCGCATATATGTTTTCATTTTACTATCCCACTATCCCACTATCAATCTGTTAGCCCTAGTGATATGCAATTTTTTTTAATAAATCATTTAATTAGGCTTAATTATTCTCTAATTTATTTTATATTAGATAATTAATTTATTGTTGAATAACCCTTTTTAAAAGGCTAAATTAATTATATGCAGTATTTGCACACATTGTTAAATTGTAGGATTAATTAACATCCTTTTGTCAGCCCTTTAAATCACTAACTAGTATTTTATTTGG
>MKEJ01082461.1:0-14845 GCA_001753735.1 Embelia ribes | reverse complement strand
CATATATACTCCCATAGTATATATTATCTTCAATACTCCCCCTCAATATGAGCATGTAGTATATATTATCCTTAATAGACATTGCCTAATTTTTACCAAAAATGGATGTCATTATCAAAAAGTGATTTAAAATAAAAAAGAGTTATTTTTTATGATAAAAAATGTACTAAGTATTGTATTATTGTTATACTAATATTTTTATCTAATGTTGATTATTTAAAATGCCGTAGAAAGTTAAAAAAACGAACAAGGACTTAATGGTATAAAAAAAGAAGTAAAAAAGCTATAGCTCGAGGCAATCTCACAGGCTGATTTTTTGTTGTTTGATGATTGTCCATCAGCTAGGGGTCGTCAGACATGGCTTCAAACCTAACATGGAAAAATTCCAATTTGAGGACCAAGGTGCAGAAAATTCTAAGTTTTTTTTCCTGTATTCAACTTGTGTTCAACAGCTTGGAGCCTCCGGACAGCCTACACAGAAGCGTCGAACACGTGCAGACAACCCAATTTTAAAGTTAAAAAGTACGGCTCACGACTGCATTTCGTGGAGATAAGTGTGCAGCACTAATTACAGTCTTGTTCCCTCCAAATCTAATTTAAACACTCTTACATCACTCCATTGATGCAAAGTTATCATCTCACAAGCTTAAAACCCAAAAACTAAAAAGTTCAAAAATACCTCTCTTGAGTTCATACTTATATAAATATTGTAATTTTAGTTTAAATAAAGGGTTTGAGTTAGGATATCATTTTTATATTTTTTGTAATCTTGAGAATAAATTATAAACTCTCATTATTCAGTGAGTTGCATAATTTTGAGAGGTATTACATTCGGATTGTAAATATAAACTTAAATTAGGAACTCGGATAGTTCAAATATTATAATAATTTTCTTGAGAGAGTTTTGGATAATTTTGAGAGGGATTATACTTAGGTTGCAAGTGTAAGCACGCATTAGGAACTCGGGAATCTTAAGGTACAACGGTTTCAAATAGTACCCGAAAATTTACTTGGGAACACTCTAGATTAGGACCCGGAATACTGACCGATACTTTAGAGCGTAAAGATTTTCATCATATTAAAAGGAACTCAAGGAGAAACATTGAAAAAGTAAACATAGGAACTTTGTCAACTCACAACTGGCAAATTTATTACCGAACCACTACATATCATGGTGTATTGCCTTTTTTTTCTTATTTTAATTTTCAGTACAACTATTGCTTATACACACAATCACTCATCATACATTTACCAACATTTTTATATAAACTTAAGGGAAAATATTTTTAATTCGGTAATTTTTAAAAAATAACTAATTCACATTCTTTATTGGTTTACCATCTTGGATCAACAACTTGAACTACTGCCATTTGATATATATACATATGTATAGTTGAAAAAGTAATTTTTTTTATTCCAAATCGATATGTAGATTAAGGAAAATAAAGTATATGTGGTTATTCACTTCTTTTGCCGTCTTAACATTGTAAACTCTAGGAAAAGATATTTAAAAATTAAGAAAATATTCTAATTTTATACCATTACATACTATACCAAATTTTCGAAAGGTATTTTTACAGACACAAAAAAAATCATATTAAACCGTCCATATCGCATTACATTTTTTATTGTCTCTTATTTTGCTTACTATAGACCATAGAACGGTGCAAATTTTTTTTTTTAAAATCAGGTACTGTGGTGTACGGTTAGAACATATTTGGGAAACATTCCATTTACAACATTGTAATCAACTAATACGCATGTTGACACAATTCCACAGATATTTTATTTATCTTTACAGCTATCGAAAATGAAATAGAACAATGTAATAAGGCTACTTTATAACGCTTTCAATGATTTTCTGCTTTTGTTCAAAAGCAACAAACAACGTATTAATAACAAGTTCATTTTCACACCCCGAGATTTATCATCTCCAGAGCACGTGATTTACTACACAATACATAAATAAAGTAACCAATCATCATAAATATCAAACAGAATCTTAAAATAACTCTTTTTAACTCAAAATACAATATTGGGCTTAAAACCGTTATGCCCATTTATTTATTAACCAACTGAAATCATTTTAAAACTAAACATCTCTTGACTTGACGGCCGATAAAAAATAAAACTTCAAATACTCGAAACAAATAAAAACACCTACACCCCCTCGAGTGAGCTCCCACCACATCTATAATGTTAAATTCGAGAATCGCCGGTATCTGTTTTTTCTTGGGGTTTTATAAAAGGAAAAAAAAATAAGAAATAAGAAAATATTCAAAATAGGCGGTTATGAATACCACATCATCAGTGAAAACACATCTGGCAAAATAACTCATATAATTCATCAAAGAAATACACACTCGTAATTAAATTGCATATCATCTCCACATACTCACTTTTACAACTTTTAGGTTTCATGTTTTAAACTCACACCACGGGGCGTACTCTCTTCTCGTGACTTTGTGCATAAAGCTTTTGTGGATAGTCTTCCCTGTCCCAAGTTCCACTTGGTATCCATAAATATTATAACGATAGAGGGCCATTCCTCATTATCCTATAAATATGATAATATTATAGGGTCAGTCCTTAGTACCTTATTTAAGTAATATATGAAATTAGAGGATCAATCCACATCACCCTCATAAATGTGCACTACAATTTATATCATCTCAATATAGTTTTACATCAATTTCTATTCATTTGAATATACGGTCTTTCACTTATTAACACTTTCAATTTCAAATCTATCAATTCTCAATTTATCAATAAAATATTTTTCATATGATGTTTTTAAACTCATGTTAATACCACATCATCAAACTCTATCACACAATTAGGGTACATAAATATACAGTACCAAATCATGCACAGAAACTCATAATATTATTGTGGTTCTAACCACAATACAATAAGATCCCAATTATACTCGTAATCGTATGTGCGAACTCCTCAGAAAACTCACAAAAGAACCGTAGAAATCACCTCTAAGGGATATACCATCTAATTCTCTTGAACTTAAGAGATATCAATGAAAAATCAATCACTAATCATGTATACAAGCCTCAATTGAACAACATCATGTTATTAGGTGAATTAGGGTTCTACATAATAAGAACAAACTCAGTGAAATACTTACATCACGTCATAGAGAATGAAGAAACTAACTCAAATCCGCTCTTGGATAATTTATATATATAGAAGAAAAAGAAGGTAAAATATGGGTTCTATACCATATTTATCTCTTTCTCAAATTCTAGATAAAGAAGGTAAAAAAATGAAGAACTTGTGTGTAACAAATTCTAACATGGTATGTCACGCCCCGAATTCCTATACACCTGGGAAGGAGAACTGAAAGAAATGAAAATAGAATACTAACCAAACCATAGTTCGACATCCTACCATAGTACATATATATGCAACGTAAGTATCCAATACAACAGTATCCTCATAGTAATAGATACATAGTACATGGTCCCGACAACAACATCCTGCTGCAATACATAATCCAATCAAGCTACATGCTAGTACAAAACTAAAAATATGAGCTTGAACATAACCTCAAAAATACCATCAACTTGAGTCCAACTCTCCTCTAGAACTGAAACTCCTCCAGAAATATGCTTGCCTTTCTAGCAAGCCAACACCATGCTTTGACTCTACATCACCAAGTGATATATACAATAAAAAAATGTATGGGCCAAACTCTAAACCAATGATAAAGAGATGCCAGGATAAATTTGCCTTGAGTTGGATCACTGCCTGCTTGAACCCTCAAGATGAAGGCTTATATTAAGTTTCACTCAAAATCGGGCAAATTCATTGATGAGTTGTTTCTCATGTTAGATAAATATCTAAAACAGTTGAGGCGAGATTGAAGAATATGTCGAAAGAAACCAAGAAAGTTGGAGCCAGGAAAGAAGTACAAAATGTAGCAAAAAATACCAAGAAGAGTGATAAACCCCAGTAATATCGAGAACCACGGGTTCCAAATCCGCAATTCTAGTTCAACAAACCTAATAACGAAATCTTCCACCTCTCTTGAACGTTGAGATAAGTCGAAGTATTGTGAGTACTATCACGATCACGAACACACTACCGCATATTGCCAGAGCCTCTAGTGGTAACTGAACAACTCGGCAAGCTGAGGTTTGTTCAACAAATATATTATAGGGCACGAGATACTCCCACCACCACTCCATAACCCGTCGACTTTACCTTTGTCCAAAATCTTAACAGTTCATATCGCGCCCCGAATCCTAAGAAATCCGGGGAATGGGTATATGTTTCCCTTTTTGAAAATAAAAAGGAAGAAAGATTTTATTGAACAGAAAATAAAATGGAAACATATTTTTAACGCAATCTCATCAACACAATCTAGTCGCTACTGGAGAACGATACTACTCGCAGTCTACAACATCAATCATATCTGAAAAGTAAGTTATTCTAGAAAGAAATAACGAAGTCCAGTGCCAACTCTAAAAAAAAAATATACAACATAATATATCTGTCTGTTTACTAATATAATGCCACAAGCTATATTTTTATCAAAATGAATGATAACGGAAGGTATACATATGTTATTTGTCTTTTGAAAGATAAGAACATATTTATACTTTCACTTTTAATACCACACTATACCTTCGCTATTAGAGGATGCAACTGCTACATAAGATGTACATAAGATATGCAACAAGATATAAAAGCACTTTATCAAAATACAGTCTTCGTTTTCTTCGTGCCTGCCATAGTCAACAAAAATACCTACAACATAGCATCATATCCCTAGTGATGCTTGATACCCACATCCGGGCCTGCATAACAAGATATAAGAAAATAAATGTGGAAAAATGTAATGGATAGACGATCTGTTAGAAGTAAACTAGAGGCTAAGCAATATGTAAAGCTTGTATGAGCATGGAGATGTATGAACATGATTGAGCGTAGAACATGTAAATAAGTAAATAAACTGTCCATGTATGTAATGCATGCCTCTATTACATGCAACCGTAAGGAAACAAAGTTTTCATTTACCCGCCATCCGTACCGTGACGAATAAATGGTAAATTCCCACTGCAGATTTTCCGACTTTCACGGTAAGGTTGTAGGCCTTATTGCTTCTTTTTTTAAAAAGTGATACAATGTCCGACAACATATGGAACCACACTTGGTTTCCAACACTTTTAAATCATGTTTTCGATGAGAACAATGCCATGCCAACTCATGAATATAAATACCATGCCGATTACTCATGTAATTTATATTACTTTCTCATGATAATATGATAATGATAAACATGATATTTATATGTTAATAATAAATTATGAGAATAATATGAAAATTAGCTACGCAAGTTAATGAATCATGTTATATCTATATCAATCACTAACTCATATGTCAATACCTTCAACAGTATCAATTCACGTTCAACTACAGTATCCTATAAGGCTTAACAATTCATGTTAATGTACATACTAAAACTACGGATATGTATTTCATCCATGGGAATGTATCAAACATGATCACATTCGACAAATACTCAAGTTTATGTTAGAGCATATAGGCTACCGTGCCTTGATTCTCGTTAATTGACGTCCCGAAACCTCACATCAAAAAGCCCCAAAATCTCGAACCTTGAACTTGGGATTTGATCTATCAAATGAAGACGGAACGAAACAAGCCTAGAGATGAAAACGATCCTCACGATGGATTAATAAAATCGAATTTATTTTGATAAGCGATTCCGACATGGAAATCAAGACAAATCGAATGAACGAGATAGGCTTCAAGACTAACCTCTAAAGAACAACAACGAGATGAGGAAGTCAAATATGAACTTTAATCTCGCGTACGACAACCGAAAATAGATCAATCCTCGCCTCAAACCTCCATACTCTCTCTTCCCTCAATTTTCGTGCAATGTAAAGCGAAGAAGAAAAAGTAAACATCGATATTTAAATCAAAAACCAAAAAGTGATTTTCTCTTGTTCCACGCTTGTTCGGTCGGTCTGAGTCAGCCGTCCGACCTTTGTGCATTGAGAAATCACACTTCGGACTCCCTCCGGACACAAGGAAAATATTTAACCAAATTTCCAACTTTTGGCTAAATATCCAAACTCTGGCACGACTTGTCCGACGCCCTGTTTGGCGACCACACCTGTCGGACACCCCTGCCTCAACCTACCATTGTGGACTTTTGAACCAACTTTCTTAAATATATATTATACTAATACATGTATTATACTTCCTACTTATACACTTATAAGTATATAGATCCGTGCAATACACTACAAATACTCTTCTCAACACTCGTACATAAATGCATGCACGAAACTCCATTCGAGCAATATATATATGTACATACTCACTACACATATATATTGCTATGCCACATCGTATCAGCTCTACTAATATGATAAATGCAACATAATCATATTAGTGCAATGAAAGAATAAATTAGGAATTTTTGAGACATTGCAGTTCATAATTGGAATAATGGCCCACAGTACCCAATGCACAAGTTGCCTTTAATCGGAGAGTCAAAATTCAGAATTATGTGAATACCATGTAGTTTCAGGAAGCCCCGTCCACTAAAAGGCAATATGTACCGTCGCATCCGATTATGTTCACTGATTCCAATCTCGAAGACGTTTCTCTTTTCTACACAAATATCTATAATTCTATAAACTTTTCCATACTTTTCTAAGTATCTCTAATTCGTAGAGAACAAGTTATTGTTTTGTGCATTGCATAATGATCTTACGTTTCTAACCCAACTTATTTCTTGTACACATTAAAACAACACAACTTAGTTAGGCCTAACATAATTATAAGGCCTAATCAAGTTTATTTCAATGAAAATTGGGGCTAAATGCAAGCGATGGTGCAGGTGGAATGATCCATAAGAAATCCTCGTCCTCAACACCAGCATACACATCATACGCATGGCGGTGGTTTATTAATGCTGATGATCGGGTCTGGGAACCGTCTAATATCGAGGTTTGATGAAAGAAGTTTGGGGAACGTTTAAGGCCCTTTACAAGCCCCGGGGTAACGATTTTTTCCGTATGGTAATATGGAGGAATAGTTGTTTTGATCAAAGGGGTACTCTAGCGATAAGCAGTAGTAGTGGTTTTATCGTCATGCATGCATGACTGGATTCCCTTTCCCAGCTTATGAATATAGTTGAACGGGGTTTACGCCCCCTAAGGTCGATTGTGTACGAAGGATCATCTCCATTTTGATCGATCCATGCATCGATGATTTACTAAAATTGGGCAACAGATAATGGGGACAATCATTTGTCTCAGACCAAATATTGGCTAAAATCAACACAGATTTTCGAATAATTTATGGAATTCAAAGAATTAGACATTGAAATTTGAAAGATCTTCTGATGTTATTTGGGACTTGATGTATTTATCACTTAGTTTTATATGGCCAGCGGGTTATTTATCACTTCCATTGTTGTTTATATCTAATTTTTCACATTACAGCATAAAACACCAAGAAAATCCCAAATCGGAAACAATACTAAGTTAGAACAAGAAAATTAAAACAGTAACCACCGGAATTCAACTCCGATGACCCCCATGGTGACGGCTACTCCTTGAAGAGAAGACCCAACCAAGGCCTACTCATCGACCCGGTCAGCTTATTTTTGTTAATGACATTAAAAAATAGATCAATTGAGCCATCTCTAACTACAGATTATGTGGTGTATCAAATCTCCCCAAAAATAATTCTCTTTCCCGTCAAGAATTAAAGTCCACAAAATCACTAAAAGTAACTTAATTTCGTCTTTAATGCAAAACTAGAATAAGGATCTCAATTTACTGTAAATACATAAATTAATATAGTATCCCAACTTATGCAAAAGTGTGTAAGTTTATCACTCAAGCCTCAAGAGCCATCACGAACCGAGTTCGTAACAAGTCCTTTTTTTTTTGCAAACATTAAGTATCATTACATAAATACAATACCGCTAGAATACTTTAACTATATACTTGCCCACATCAACATCTTTCATACACATCAAATTCATACAAAACATTGATTTTAACTCTACCATGAAAAATCAACTGGCAATTTTCCAAATTGCTCTTGAGGAACTAGAATCTGTGATCCTTACAATATTTTGTTTCGATTTATGTTTTCTTTCATCTGATTTGACAATATCGACCTTAACTAAGTGGTGATCAGAAGTGCCCTTCGAAGAGACGACTGAGTAAGATCCTGGAACAAACTTGTAGGGTAGATCAGGTGACGCCATTACGTAATCTACTCTTGTCCCGTACTTGCAAGTCCCCTGCACATCTATGTTTCACCAACTAATTATTTAATCCCGTGTAGAAAATGTGCATAATTACTCAACAAAATAAGTACATTCTTCTGTATTCAACTACTACATGCTTTCTGATTATAATCATGGGTAAGAGTTAAACTCATTCAACTACCTTAGATCTGTATAACTTAAGTTCATTTCCAATGCATCTATCTTTTTCAGTGTACGCGTATTACTGGTCATGTATCAAAACTGTACGTGCATCCTCTATGTTGATCCTATTTTTTTTATAAACAAAAGGATTTGCACGTTCATAATTACTCAAAGATTAAAGGTATAAATCCAAGGTAGAGAAATTGATAAAGTTGACGTTTCTTACTTTGGCCTTTAGCCATGATGACCACTGGTTCACATTCCCCTGCAAAGTCTTTGGAATCAATGTAACCATTTCCATTTAAGAACCTCATCACTTGAGTCCTTGGTGTAGGCTTTCCTATTTGTTCATAATACTGAAAAGTGAAATACAAAATTAAAAAATTTACTTAGCAGAAAAAGAATGTCTCCTCATTTACTTATCTTTTGATTCATTTTTCTTTTTCCCCTGAAAGGCTTTCTGTTGCTTTATAATATTGTACAAATATAATTGTATATTTTCTTTTTAAGGCATGTCTGGCTCAATTTTTTGCATTTAGAAGGAAAGGAATTCAAGAAGAATTGATAAAAAAAAAAGAGGAAACATTTCATCCAGTGCTTTCAAAGCCTGTATGTTTTTAATTAGAGCTAGTTTAAATAAATTATGTTATATTGAAATAAATCACAGTAATAGTTATACTTCAGCAAAATGGAAGTTAACCCATCAAACTCTCTCTCTTTGGTTCGATCGGTTAGCTTCCTTCTCTTAGTATTGCTTTTTAATGCATAAATGCTCTTTATCTTAGTACCAAATCTTCATTTTTTGTCATCTTTGGATTACATGTTACCTTGACAATATCTACCCATCTCTCTGATGAGTAATCTGAGCCGTCCAACGAATTTAGACCACCAGCCAAGATGTGAGGGCCATCAAAGTTGGATTGCAGCACTGCAGTGATCTGTTTCATTCTCCAGTTCTCATCTAGATGATCAAGTTGAGTGCAGAGGAAGTTGAGTTCTCCTATGTGTGGCACATCAATTGTAGCCCTCAACACATTCCTGCATACGTCCCAAAAAAAAAAAAATTTTGAGTTTTGTTGATAGCACTTCCACCAAGTAAATTGTTTTTAGGGTCTCCCTTAATATATAGCAAAAACATTTCTAGATTTGTATGCGTACCAACCCCGCCAATGCCACTTGCTAGGCCGTCTTATCATATTACTAGGTTTGAGAATTGGGAATCCGAAAGTGAAAATAGCTTTACTTGAAAACGCAACTTTTTTAACTTGTAAGTTGCAACTAAAAATTGATTGGAGAAAGCAGATATAGAGGTCGCAGTGATACATGTCTACGATAAAGTGGGGTATTAAATCACTCGATCCTAAACGTGTTTCAAGATTTTCAAAACTAAGAGCAACTAGATTAAGACATAACCAACCTGAAGTCCTGATCATCATAGATTTTTTGAACCCTCCATCTCTTAATAGGCCACTTGGACAAAATAGCATTGCCAAACTCAGGAGCCCAGCTCTCTGCAAACACATAATTCATCCCCAAAACCCGAGCCAAATCCGACAATGGCTTCATATTCTTCTCTTCGTCTGCCCTCACATCTTGCAAGGCCAATATATCAGCATCCACCTCTCTCAGCACATCGAGTATGCTCCTGCTTTTCCTCAGATCATCGTCACTATCAAGCATGAAGTTGAACATTCCAGCTGGAAAACAAACAGGGGACCTCATCATGGGAGCTAGAGTTGGGAGCTTGTTGTGGGATAGTGAGATCTCATTTTCAGGGAGATTGATAGAGACCTGTGGGCAAAACAATAATACAGTTAGGGAAAATGATTCGTCTACTATGGAAACTGTACACACCTATGTGATTAAAATTTGTATGTTGATCCTATTGTTAAAGGAAAGATCAACGTAAAGGAAGTAGCCATGTAGGTCTTTGTACAATATTTATACATGATTTGTGTAGGTATAACATTTTTGTATCTCGAGAGCCTCCTCCCAGAATCTGTAATTTTTATATTTGAACTTCCTAAACAAATATTGAATAATGAAACTAAAACAAAACAAATTATCTGAAAGAAAATAATGATATTTCAGAAGACTCGATATATTTTCAGACTAACCTTTTGCCTGGACTTGTTGCTGCATGTCTGCTTTGAAAGGTTTTCAAGACTATTCACCATTTGGTGCAAAGGAGAGTGCTTCAAAATGCTCTTGGGGTGATTATGAACTGACTTTAGCTGATCAGTCCCAATCTTCAAATAATTATCCATATCATCTCCTTCATTAACAAAACCAACAGATTTTTCAACCTTTGAGATTGCAGGGGCGAGAGAGAACATAGCAACATTGAACGTGGCAATTCGGACACGCCTTTCCACATCATCATCACCGCCAACGAATTCTCCACTTGTACGAGTTGTCGAGATTCTATGGCTTTTGAAATTTGGCTTCCTGAATCTTTTTATGACTACTTTAGCCCTGGGTCTCCTCCATATCAGCCACCGGATTCTTTTGTAGAGATGGCGGAATCTCTTTTTAAGGATGTTCAGCAGATGAAATACTTGATTTTTTGATTTCATTTTGTTCTCAGGTGGTTAAATGAAGCAACGAGATCAGAATAAGGGAAATAAGAGCCACGACCAACACGGAACTGCCAAATCCGGGAAGAGATTTTATCGCCTTTTTCTCACATTCAAGGCAACACTATGAGAAATTTGGACTTAAAACACATAAACACATGAGTAGTTAAGATGCGGCACTTGGTGGATATATGGATATAACCATACAAACACGCACATATATAAAGACGGGGTTTGGTTATTTAGGACAAATTAGGATATCCCAACTGCTCCAACAGCTGAGGTGGGAGTTTGACAAAGGAGGTACATCATTTGACAAAAACCCAACAACTCCTATCTGTAAAACTAGCTACTTTTTTGTGAGTATACAGAAAGATGAATTGTTTCCACCATGCAAAGAAGAAAAAAGAAGACAAGTTTGGACTTCTAGTGAGTTCTTAGCATAATTCTAATCTTGATGATCCCAACAAGTCTTATCTGCAGAAACATTGCCTTTTATTTTCTCTGAGTTGGTGAATGAGGACAAAAATTAGCAACAAAAATTAGTGTTGACTTTTGACTAGAGAAAATGGATATCCATATTCTAAGCATCATAAAATAGACCTTTTCTTGAGTCTTCATTCTTTCTTTTTGCAAAACATGGTAATAGATGCAAATAAATGTTTTTTTCATTTTGATGATTCACAAAAACATTTACATAGTGCATTGAACTGTCCATGGTAATAATAAAGCAAAAACATTTATTTGCACTAATGGGTTACAGATATGGAGATCCAGTTTACCGTGAAGGGATTGAGAGCTGATCATTCACTTGATTTGATCATATAGTGGTAACCGGTCAAATGCTGGATCATGAACATTTGATATAGAAGCGCAATTTTCTCCCCTTTTCATCTTCTCCTTGGATGCTTGTGAATGTTGGTTTCTTTGCCCAATTTCCTACCAAACAGCTAGGCAGCTAAAGTCAAAAAGGATTTCATGAAACACATGCAGAGAGAGAGAGAGAGAGAGACAGAGAGAGAGAGAGATTAAAGTCTGCCTCAAGGTGTACATTGTGGAGCAATCATGCCACAATGATTTGAAGGAGAACAGAACAAGACAACAGGGATTTGTTCCCCAGAAATAATAAAATATAATATTATGAATTTCACACAGATAGACCCATTAACACATTCTAGTCCAACTAATTATAGAATTATCACAATTACTTTATACGTCCATACATTAGAAAGCAGACACTAACATGCTAATCATTAGGATTAATCAGGATATGACAAAAAAATCCCATCAGTACAAAAGGGATAAAGATGTATTAATTATTAAAAAAAAAAAAATCACTCTATGAGACACAGATCTTCCATAGTTCTAAAATTACATCACGCTTCTGTGGTTTTCTATTGGAAAATTGAAATCACATAAAGCAGTTAGCTTCCTTGGAACCTAACAAATGAAGAACCATATCTGAAGAATCTCCATTGAACAAAGGAGAATCTTTAACAGGATGGTGTACAAAAGATCTCACTACTCACTAAACATTGCATCCAAAAGGTTAGAGGGTGAATCGCCTTTGTCATTCTCTTCAAAAAATCCATTAGCATCGGTTTCCCTTTTCAGCTTTCGCTCCTCGGCAATAGATTCTGCTGTTTCTGGGCAATAGTTACGTTTGTCGGGCCTTTCAGCTACATTGTACTTATTCCCATCGCGGGCTCTCTCTGAGAATCCTGCCCAAGCTGAAGACAACAATGTCAAGTTTCACCCCACAGATGAAAAATTACAGTCACGCAGATAATAATACAACCATTTCTATGTTAATTATAATAATAATATAAAAAAGAAGATTTTTGTAACGGTGCACAGTTACTTCACTGCATATGTATCAACTCACATGCTCTTATCACTATAATATCTTTCAAAAGCATTGAAATTAACACAACTTCACCGTCTTCAAAAAGAAAAAGCTAAACCAGTTTGATTTGAAGCTTACCTCAATTTGGTCCTAGTTAATTTGAATCATTTCAGCTGTGGACTTTGGCAATTCAAATTAAGGTCCAACTAATTAATTAAGAAAGAACTTTTAGACAGAGAATCATCATGTACTGCCGTTATTTAATTTCCATATAATTATTATTTAGCCTTCAAGAGTAGCTTAAACAGCATATTCATGAAATTCATAAACGTACCTCCAAAATGATGTAGAACAATAGAAGCGGCTACTGTAACATTCAATGACGCTGTGCCACAACCGTATTGCGGGATGTAGACAAAGAAGTCACATATCTCACATTCTTTAGCAGAAAGTCCAGTTCCCTAAAACACCAAAAGAAAGCAGCAAGTCTCAGTACACTTATATTTTAATAAGACTCTAGACTGTATTATGTCTTTAGTCAAGCATTGTGGAGTCATTTTTAAGCCACCAGCCCAACTCAGAGGCCAAACGACTAACATAGACACACGAAAATTTGCAAAGTTATTTTTAAGCCATCAGCCCAACTCTCTGGCCAAACGACTAACATAGACACAAAATTTGCATCCACTCCAAAAACAATAATCTCAAGTAATGCCATTCAAGAACATACTAAAAACAATCATATGGATGGTCCAAGACTCAATGAGTGCGTGAATATGGTAGATACTGTACATATAGATTCTTGAATGTGTCTCACAAGTTTGACAAGACATTGAATACGCCAAATCTTATGCAAAGGTGATACATGACTATACAAATGTGTATATGTATATACCCAAACACACGATTAACGTAATTTTTATCAATTTTGGAGAACCAAAAAACACACTGCATGGCAGTCAGATCTTGAAGTTAACAAGACAGAACTAGATTACTATCTGAGCCAAATTACCATAAATGAATACCAAACAATTCAATCCTCAAAAGTACCAAAGTGTAGCATCAAAAGAACATAAATTCACACCTCATTGCCAAGAAGGAAAGCGGTGCTCCTCTTGAAAGGATGCTCATTCACAGCCACTGCATCATCTGTTATCTCCACCCCACATATATCACAATTTTTCTCCTGCACATTTCGAGAAACACCTTATATACGCACATCCCAAAACCCAACAGAAATTGATGAAACAGAGGGGATCTTAGACCATTGTGATCTCCCATTGCGCAATTCAACTAGGAAACTCACAGTTAAAATTCAATAATCATGTTTAAGCACTATGTACATAATAATGTATCTAGCTAAAAACTTTCAACTTATTTAGGCCAAAATAGCAACACAAAAAGTTTAATTCCAACGCAGCCCAACTCCTAAGCAAAAAAAAGTTGAAGCTTACAAAAGCTGCAATCAAACGAGCTCTAACAAAAACAGCAAACAAGTTCAGCTTATAAACTATATAGCCAAATATAATTTAGTTTTTAAGCAAAAAAAACTGAAACTTCAAAAAACTACAACCTAAAGAACATGTTGTCCACCACAAGAAACAAACTCAGCTTAAAAGTTATACAGCCAAATGCATTCAAGCTTTTAAACAAAAAAGCAAAAAAACTGAATCTTTAAAAAGCATAAACCAAACGAGTGTATAGTCCAAAACTGAAAATGAGCTCGGCATAAAAGTTGTGTACCCAAATGCATTCTAGTTTTTAAGAAAAAAAAAAAAAAAAACTGAAAAGTTGAAACTTATGAGATTTTTTAAGTTAAAAGCTATTAAGCCAAATGCAGTCCAAATTTTTTAAGTCAAAAAAGCTAAAAACGCTTAAGCAAGCTGCAGCAAAACAAGCATATAGTCCAAAACAACAAACAAGCACCATTTACAAGCTATGGAGCTAAATGCAGTCAACTTTAAAAAACAAAAAAAAAAGTAAAAA
>MKEJ01082452.1:0-12769 GCA_001753735.1 Embelia ribes | reverse complement strand
GGTTCCGGGTGTTTGGGATCCTGGGGCGTGACACTATACGCAAAAATAATCTATAAGACATAAAGAAGAAGTTGTACTAAGTTGTTTTTATTGACTCTAAAGGCACGATAAATGAGGAATCACAAACGAATGAGAGAAACGACAACACTTACCTAAAAATATAGGCCTTGCGT
Organism: Embelia ribes; assembly: GCA_001753735.1. Taxonomy (NCBI): domain Eukaryota; kingdom Viridiplantae; phylum Streptophyta; class Magnoliopsida; order Ericales; family Primulaceae; genus Embelia; species Embelia ribes. The sequence continues at coordinate 12,596 of MKEJ01082452.1, read as the reverse complement.
TGAGTATTCTAAATATCTACTTTTTATCTATAGATGATCAATGAGCACAATAGATCAAAGAAAAGATCACTTGAAGTTTATGAACACAGCTCTCTATCTCTTTCTCTTTTCTCCATTAGCGGTGAAGAAATGACGTGTGTGGCTCTCAATCAACATGATAAAGTAGTAGGGCCACACTGTCCATTGGACATAATATCGGACACAGTAAAAATAACTTAGCAAATTTCTAACTTTTTGCTCAAAACACGTGCTATTTGAGTACCTTTTCAACAAGTCCAAATACTTTACTTTATGCATATTAAAATATATAATATGCGATACATAACCAAAAAACACTTTGATACATCAATGACACTTTACGACACTTAGTCCACGTCTTCTCCATGCTACAACACGATTAGTTCCATGCCTTACCGACAATGAATACCATGCTAGACATCAAACCCCACACTACCACAAGGAACACCTCGATATAAAATAAATAATAATATTATAACTTTGTATAATAATATTATTTATCTAAGTAATATTATTTTTACTGAAATTGCAGGATGTTACAAAGGATTCAAATAGGAATATAATATTGATTATGAGGAGACAATTGCTCCTATTACTTGTCTTACTTCTGTTCACTCCTTCATTGTTGTTGCAGCTGCTTTTCATTGGTCCTTGTTTCAAATAGATGTCAAGAATGCATTTCTCAATGGAAATCTAGTTGAAGACGTCTATATAAAACTACCCCCGATCATTTTCCTCACAAAAATTTGTCGTCTACGTCGTGTTTTATATGGTCTTAAGCGGGCACCGCGTGCTTGGTTCTCTAAGTTTATCATAGTTATTTCTCAACGGGAATTTACTACGAGCCCATATGATTTGACATTCTTCATTTGAAAATCACCTACCGGTCTTATCCTTGTTCTTTTGTATGTTGATGGCATAATTATCACTGGTGATGATGTTGTTGGCATTCAAGCTCTTAAGGATTTTCTCGGCCAAAATTTTGAGATGAAATATTTGGGCACTCTTAGCTATTTTCTCGAAATTAAAGACACTTAGGAGAGTTCTAGATATTATCTTTCTCAAGCTAAAATGCATCTGATTTTATTTTTCGGGTAAGCTTGATAGACAACAAAACTGCAAGTACTCTATTAAAATATAACTCTCACCTTAATCTCATTGATAGGAACCTATTTGTATTACTACCTTGTATAAACAGTTGGTTAGTAGCCTTATATATCTCATTGTAACTCGGTCTGACATTGCTTATGCCGTTCACAAGGTTAGTCAATATATACATCAACCACGGTTAGTCAATATATACATCAACCACGCTATACTCATTATGTTCTTGTTCTACATATCTTACCCTACATCAAAGAGACTCTCTTTCATGGTCTCTATTTCTCATACAACTTTTCATTGGTTTTGAGAGTATATTGTGATATTGATCGGGTCGGTGATCCCGTCGATCAGAAATCCATTATCGGACATTGTTTTCTTCTTTGTTCATCATTAATTTCCTGGCGGATCAAACAGCAAGAAGTCATTTCTTGATCTACCACCGAGGTTGAATATCGTGATCTCATTGATACTACTGAGTTTATTTTATTTCGAAACCTACTAGCAGATATGGGTGCTCCTTAGCAATCAAGTATAACCCTTTTTTGTGACAATTAGAATGCCATAGAGATTGCTCATAAAGACATATTTTATAAACGTATAAAACAAATTGATCATGATTGTCACTTCATTCGTCATCATCTTCTCTTGGGTATTCTTCAATTATTGGTTCTTCCCTCTACTGATTAGTTGGCATATATTTTCACTAAATCACATCTACCTGATCGACTTGTTGTGTTAATTCGTAAACTCCAGATGTCTTCTTCGTTACCACCTTGAGTTTGAAGGGGGATGTTATAATATACATAACTAAATTAAAAATATTGTAATTATTGATTGTAATTGGTGATTATTACCGAGTTAATGACTAATTAGTAGCCTTGGTTTATTTCCTTTTTATTGATATGGCTAAATTAGTAATTTGACCAAAGTAAATAAGGAAAAGTTTGAGGCCCAACAGAAAATTATTGAAGCACAAAACAAGAAAATGAGAGAGTACAAGAGCCAACAAGTTGAATTTATGAGAAGAATCATTATGATATATCGTCATCCAATTGATGGGAGTGTCCCCAGCGTGCCAAATCTTGGAGATGGAAGATGAAGTTATTGCTCGTATGTACTTATTTCTTTTGTTTTTTTTCTTTTTCTTTTATAATTTTTTCAGTTCATGTTCGTTATGCTTTAAGGTTTGTCATTGTACTAGTGAAATTTTTTTCAGATAAAAAATATTCTTGTTATTGATAATCTAGTAATTCATTCAATTAGTTTAGTGCATGTGTTATGAATTGATTATAATTTAATATTTGAATTGTTTAATTATTGTAACGTTCCGGGATTTTAATCATCCCTGAGAACTCTAATCCAACCGGCCTTATTATCATATTTTATAGTTTTACATCTTTATTTCAAAACAACTGAAAATAATACCAACTATCTAAAAAGTAATAAAGTACTAAAAGCAAATAGAAGTACATCAACCCTAAGTGAGCTCCAACCTAATCTAACCCCAGTTCTCATGATTCCCAACTCCTGATTTTGCTTAACGCTTTCATGCAAAATGATAGAAGAAAAACCAATCAAGCAGGCACGATTTAGAAATAATTATAAATGTAAAGAAATAAAATATGTATGAAAATATAACCTATGACTACAACAAGGATGTATAGTAGAGAGGATACATATAAAGTTGTAAACATACCACTGCAGCTAAACTATATCTCAACCATCTAAATAGTCATCACAATCAACCACCAAGATATATAGTCCTTCTGTACCCTTTCCACTACTGGAAAACACATTCCCGAGGCCAATAACCACTACAGACTGTGTGGGTCAATACATGGGTACTCATAAGATTCGGCCAACACAGACTCTGTGTGCCACGACCAACACTGAATATACATTCCTTCGTATGTCATGACCACCATGGATTACACATTCTTTATGTGCCACGGCTACCGCAGAGTACACATTCTTCTACGTGCTAATAACCACAACTACAAATATCATAGGAATTTGGAACATACAGTCCTATTCCCCAACTCTATCACATTCATGCCTACGTTTAATCTAACACGCAAGATATGCAGTTATTTAACCGTTCAAAGCCATCAACTTATTCATTTTATAGTTCTAACATATTTTCAACCATGTTATGTCCATTTACAACCATTTTCCATTATCTAAGCAGGGTTAAACATGGTTGTGTTATTAATTCTTTCATTTTAAATAATTCAGCTCTGACCATTCTACAATAGACCATTCGAATAGCCCAAGACAACCGTTTCAATGGTGATACAATTCGAACAAGTAAACATTACCATTCGAATAGTTGCCCAATTACAGCAACACCAGCGATAGGAGAAAACACAGTTCGTAAAACCAACTTTTTATACAGTTTTCACACCAACCTAGCCCATAATAAATATAAAAATTTTAATAGAATTGGAGTCGGATTTCTACCATGTACCTTATGCAACAACGAATGATTTTCCTCAGAAAGTTCGGAAATCAAACTCAAACTCTCTTTCTTATGACTTGTCAAACCCAACACAAAATTATACGAAAAATTTATAGAGAAAATTTTATGAATTAGAGCAAGAGTGGGTACAAACAATCCGAAAGATTAGTGGTTGAAACTTACGTCAAAACAATGAGGACGGGGACAGGATTCCGAATTCACGATTAGTTAGTTTGCAAGGTGTTCTTCCTCTCAGATCAGATGGTTCTTGTGAGAGAGTATCTTCTCCTCTTCTCCCTTCCTCTCTCTCTCTCTCTGTGTTAATGTAATATGAAAAGAATGAACGTGAGATTAAACAGAAGGGAAAGGAGAGTTAATTATCTCTCTCTTTCAATTTCACTTTATTACAATTTTAGTTCCATTAGTTTACTAGGTCTTACAATTCTTCCCCTGAAAAAGAAAACTTCATCTTAAAGTTTAAATCATACCTATAAATAGTTCCAGGAATTTGTTCCGCATCTGTTCTTTGAAGTCCCAAGTTTGTACTTCAACACCGTGATTCTTTCAAAGTACCCGTACCAAAGGGATTACCTTTCCTTATAACACCTTTTCACATCGATCTATTATAATCACAGGTTGTCCCTCGTATATCACATCTTCTTCCACCGTCAAGTCCAAATAGTCAATCACGTAAGATGGATCCGGCTTACACTTCCACAACATTGACATGTGAAAAACTGGATGTACATTCTCTAGTTATAGAGGTAAGGCCAAACGATACTCAAGCTTCCCAACTTTCTTAATTATCTAAAAAGTGCCCACAAACCTCAGCGACAACTTCCCTTTCTTCCCAAACCGTATTACCCCTTTCCAATGCAAGATCTTGAATAACATATGGTCTCCATTTTCAAAGTATAAAAGATACCTCCTTTTGCCAGCATAACTCTTCTAACAACTTTACGCCATCCCTAATCTCTACCTGATCACATTCATTACTTCCGAAGTCTGCTGAACAATATCCAACCCCAACAATAATGTTTGCCAAATTTTCATCCAACATATCTATATGGCTGACCATGCAACGTCTCAAATGGTGCCATCCTAATGCCTAAATAGTAACTATTACTATATGCAAACTCGATTAGGTACAAGTGATCCTCCCAGGTTCCAATGAAATCGAGTACATATGCTTGTAGCATGTCCTCCAATGTCTATATAGTCATCTCAGTTTGCCTATTTATTTAAGGATGATAGGCATTACTCTTCGTCCACCTCATGTTCATGGCATTCTGCATACCCTCCCAAAACTATTATATGAACTTCAAATTTTGATCGGATACAATGGTTTTTGGTGTACTATGCAACCAAAATATTTCCTTTACGTACAATCGTGATAAGACTTATGCTCCGTTTTCCTTATTGATTGGCAAAAAGTGCTTAGACTTCATCAATCTATCCATAATCACCCATATGACATCATTTCTACCTCGATCTCGGCAAACCACTGGCAAAATCCATCGAAATGTGTTCTTGCTTCCACTTCAATACCTCAAGTGGTTGCATTTCACCACCCACCTTTTTCATGTCCCCCTTAACTTGCTGGCATGTCAAACTCTATGCCATAAACTGCGATGTCCCTCTTTAAACTTGGCCACCAATATATATGGCTCGAATTATGATGCATCATCTTTCCACCCGGATGCACCGCTAATCACGATTGGTGCAACTCCCTTAACATATCCTCTCTCATCCATTTCAGCTCATACAACTGCACTTGGTATCTCAACTCTCCGTAGTCCCCAACTACCCAAACTTAGGATTCCCTATTATGATCTCTAGCAATGAACTTCTGTGACCATGCATTATCTCGTTGAGATTCGATTACTTTGTCCACCAACTCGGGCTGCACAATCATAACATTCAATAAAACCCATTCCTTATCATCAATAAACTCCAACCTGACCTCACCGAATGTCTTTACGGTATCTCATTCATCGTATATGACACATGCTAGAGTACATAGAGTCTTGCAACTCTATGCATCCGTTATTACATTTGCCTTCCCCAGATAGTAATGAAAATAAATGTTATACTGCTCCAGATACTTTATCCATCGCTTCTATCTCATGTCCAAGTTTCTCTGCATAAAGATGTATTTAAGGCTTTTATGATCAGAGAAGACTTCGAACTTATTTCCATATAGGTAATGCCTCCAAATCTTCAATGCAAATAAAATCGCCCCCAATTCCAGGTCATGTGTTGGACAATTCTGCTAATGAACCTTTAACTATCGAGAAGTGTATGTGACTACCCTCTCCATCTGAATCAATACTCATCCAATACCTTCCTTTGATACATCATAGTATATTGTATACCCTGCTCCCCTTTTAGGAATAATCAATACATGAGATGTCGTCAACAATTCCTTTAACTTTGCAAATGACTCTTTACACTTAGTATCCCACTCAAACTTGACCCATTTTCATGTAAGGTGGATCATAAGAGAGGTTATCGTCGAGAAGTCCTTTACAAACCTCCTATAGTAATCGGTTAGCCTCAAGAAGCTATGAATTTCAAATATATTCTTAGGTTGCTCCCAATTCGATACCACCCCAACGTTTAATGAATCAACTGCTACCCCTTCAGCCATCACAACATGCCCCAAAAACTTCACTTTCTGAAGTCATAACTCATACTTTGATAAGTTTGCATACAATTAATGCTCCCATAATGTGGACAATATGATCCTCAAGTACTCCTAGTATTCTTCCTCAATCTTCAAGCACACTAGAATATCATCTATAAAAATAATAACGAATCTATTTAGGTGCTCTTGGAACACCTTGTTCATCAGATCCATAAATACTACGGGTGCATTCGTCAACCCAAAGGGCATAACTAGAAATCATAGTGACTATACCGAGTCCCAAAAACTGTCTTCTCAACATCCTCCTATCGGATTCTTAACTGATGGTACCCCTAGTGAAGATCAATCTTGAGAAATGTTTTGACCCTTTCGATTGGCCAAATAAATTGTTTATCTTCGGCAATAGAAACTTGTTCTTAATCGTGACTCATTTCAACTTTTTGTAATCGATACACATTCTCATCGATCCACCCGTCTTCTATATGAACAACATCAGTTCACTCCAGGGCAGTGTTCTTACTCGGAGAACCCCTTACTCTAGAAATCATCAATCGGTGTCCTCATCTTCTCTATCTCAGCAGGAGCCAAATGGTACGGGATCATATAAATAGCACTCGTATTGGGAATGAGGTCTATAGTGAATTCTACCTCGTAACATGGTGGCAATCTACTAAGATCCTCTAGAAACACATCAAAAAAGTCATAAACAACAGGGGGTAACTCAGAATGTACCTCCACAATCTCAGTAATAGAAAGATTCACCAAGCTGAAGGAATATCTCATTACCCAATATACCGAACAATCACTCCCTCCCCAGGAAATAGTGTTACTCGATAACGGTCATACTCAATCACAACACAATTGGCCGACAACCAATCTATACCCAGAATAGCATCCAATCTAGATATGTTGAGAACAATCAGATCACATTCAAATTCATGGTCAAAAATAAATATGGAATAGTGACAATAGAGAAACCTCGGAACTATACTCGTGCCTAATGGAGTATCACATGACACATATGAATCTAAGAGCTTTAGTACTATCCCTAATAATCGAACTAAACCCACGGCCACAAACGACTAAGATGACTATAATAATAATGTACCTCGAATGACGGACGCATCTGCATAGTAGCAGGGACCTTCTGAAGAGTGTATAAGCTCATCGGTGCTATCGACGCAAATGTAAAAGTAGCTTCTTAACTCCTCCTTCCTGCTGCCTATCTCGACTTGTCAAGACTCCTGACTGAGCAGGCCTAACTAGAGGTGCTAGTGGTGTCACCTGGTCATGCAGAGTCAATGTCGTTTGCATTACCTGAGTATGTGCGCTCCTAGCCAGACAAATACTATGCATATGTCCTATTTCCCCATAATTGTTGCATTGAATAGTAGGATGGTAATATTGATTATGTCCTCTTAGTTGCACCGATAGCATAGACCCCATCCCAACCTTATGGACCTCGCCCCACTAGCTAAAAACCTCGACGCTAATTGCCACTGAGATACCATGCCCCCATCCTTTTGGCCCTTTTTTCGACTCCCCTTACTACCACTGGGTTCCCTATTTTGTTGTCCATGAGTCTGCTCTTAATTTCTCAACCCTTTCTTCCTTTACGCCTGCCTTTCATGTAAATTGACGGTCTCTTACTCATCAGTCTTTTGTGCTGCTAGAACATATATGGTAGGACCTACTGCAGTCACAACCCATTAAATATATAGCCTCAACCCTGCACAAACCTTTTTACTCGGTCCACCTCAGTTGGTATATATGCCTTTGTGTATTTCACCAAAGCCACGAAATCAACTGAATACCTCATCACTATCCTAAAATTTGATGTGAGACTTAGAAATTCCCATACTTTGTTGTCCTGGTACGATTGTCAGCAATACCGGGTTAAGAAAGCATCCTTGAACCCATCCTATGTCATCTCCCTAAGCTTACATAGTTCAGCATACCCCTTCAACCACTCGACTGCATCATCCCATGAGAATCAACGGTGCTATCTTTGTAATTACCAACCCATTAGTTACCCCCGCTATACAAAAATTGTGCTATAAATTGGACACTCAAGTATCTGCCCCCTCTATATCTACACCTCTATGAAATATAGGCGAATTGGTTCTACCTATCTTCTTCTACACTCGCATGACCTGTGCACCAATGGTCTAGTTGTTGGTCTACTGAACCCCCATTGCCTTAAGCGTTGGCTTAACTTCTAGTGAGGTTATGGTGGCTATCTGCTATAGGTCCATTAGAGCAGGTGCCAAAGTAGGCCCAATTGCTCCTTCCATAGGTATAGAGACTGTCGGAATCTTCCTGTGGATTCCCACTCATGCGAGTTCCTCTTCGGACATGTGCAGCCTGGGGAGGATTAACTTGTTCTCCACCATGACTGCCACGATCACCCTATCCACCGAGACCTCCATGACCTCATCCTCGACCACCACATCCTTTACGAGCCATCAATTAAATCAACGGAAATCATAAGAAAATCAATCACATGTTTTTATTATACAAATTAAGAGAAACTATAAGTATAAATCCCACATAGTTTATCACTAACTTCGTCCACTAATAGAGATTCATATTGGACCCACAGGGCATCTATATCTATCTAACACAGAGCTAAGAGTTGGTATCTACCACTATAAGCTACTGGGTTATACAATGTACATCATGTGTAGGAAAAATAATGCGACATGGATTGATGCAAGCAAAGCATACAAAACATATAAGGCATCCAAGGTCCTAAATGCCTACCTCGACTTTCTAGATGTAGCTCACTCGATACGTCCTACCGACATACCTAATTACCTATAGCTCTCGAAGTTATCATATATCTTAAGCTTTGATACCAATTATAATGCCCCAATATTTTAAACATCCCCGAGAACTCCACTAATATCCAACCATAGTACATAATAAGAATAAATCAGTTAATAGTCATGCTTTATTATTAAAGACAACTACTCTAATGTACCGGCCTTATTATCATGTTTTACGACCTTACATCTTTGTTTGAAAATAGCTAAAAATAATATCATCTTGGCTCGTAGGCCTACAACCATCTGAAAAGTATTGAAGTACTATAAGCAAATAGAAGTATATAGACCCCGAGTAAGCTCCAACCTATCCTAACATTGGTTCTCATGATTCCCAGCTTTTGATTATGCTTAGCGTTTTCATGCAAAATGATAGTAAAAACACCATTCAAGCAGGCACCAATCAGAAACTAGATACAATTCAAAAGAAATAAATATGTATGAAAACATAACTTGTGTCTACAATAAGGATGCATAGTATAGAGGATACATTAAAAGCTGCAAACATACTACTATAGCTAAACCATATCTCAACCATCTAAACAGTCACATAATCAACCATAAGGATATATAGTCCTTCCCTACCCTTTCGGCCACTTAAAAATACATTCCCAAGACCAACGACCACCACGAACACCGTGGGGTCAAGACATGAGTACTCATAAGATTCGGCTAATGCGAACTCCATGCGGTATGATCAATACAGAATATACATTCCTCTATGTGTTACGACCACCACGGATTATACGTTCTTCCACATGCCATGGCCACCGCAGAATATATGTTCCTCCGTTTGCCAACAACCACAACTACAAATATCATAGGAATTTGGAATATACAACCCTATTTCTTGACTCTATCACATCCATGCCTACATTTAATCCAACACGCAAGACATGAAATTATTTTATTATTCAATGCCATCAACTTATTCATTTTATAGTTCCAACATATTCTCAACCATATAATGTCTATTTACAACCATTTTCCATTGTCTAAGCAGGGTTAAACATGGATGTGCTATTACTTCTTTCATTTTAAACAATTCAGTTTTGACCATTCTGCAGCAAGTTGTTTGAACGAGTAAACACAACCTTTTGAATGGTTGCCCAATTACAACAACACCAACAATAGGGGAAAACACAATTCGTAAAACAAACTTTTTATACAGTTTTCACAACAACCTAGCCCATAATTCATACAAAAATTTCAATAAAATTCGAGTTGGATTTCCGCCATGTACTTTATGCGACAACGAATTATTTTACTCAGAAAGCTCAAAAATTAAACCCTAACTCTCCTCCTTATGACTTGTCAAACCCAACACAAACCTATATGAAAAATTTGTAGAAAAATTTCATTATTAACGATAATCTTAAAATCAATTCATTATTTAAACGTAATTTTGATGAATTAGAATAAGAGCGGGTATGAACAACCCGAAAGATTAGTGTTTGAAACTTACGTCAAAATGATGAAGATGGGGAGAGAACTCCGAATTTTCGATTAGATTGCTTCATGAGGTGCTCCACCTATCGAATCGGATGGTTTTTGCGAGATAGTGTCTTCTCTTTTTCTCCCTTCCTCTCCTTCTGTTAACGTAATATGACAAGGATGAATGCGATATTAAACGAAAGGACAAGGAGAGTTAATTATCTTTCCCTTTCAATTTTAGTTTATTATAATTTTAATCCCTTTAGTATACTAGGTCTTACAATTGTAAAAATGTACATTGGCTACAAAAATTTGTCGCCCAATATTTTATGTGTACTTTTAATGTAATTATAAAAATGGTATAAATATATATTAAGCAATAATAATAATTTTTTTTGCTTCAAATATACTTTGTTACCAAAAATTATGGGTGGCTTCAAAAAATATTTTGTAGACAAAATATTAAATAGTTTTTTAATTATATTTTGGATAAATAAAAATAATACTATTGGCAACAAAATCTAATGCTTTAGGCTCAAAACTAAGTTGTCAAGAAAAATAGCCAATTGTCGTCAATCGGTGAAATGTTGCCAAAGCAATCCAAGTAAAAGGATCGGCGATGACTCAGTGACAATTTTGTTTTGTTGCAAATACTCTTTGGTGATAAATTTTAGGCTATTGGCAACGGAAATTTTTAAAACCAATTTTGCTGATTCTTTTAGTGTAATTATATATTTGCACTCTACACAACGCGACAACGGAATGACAGATTATTTCGGAGTTGTAACCGAGTTATAGGCTATTAAATTCAATAATCAGGTATCGAGCGATATGGTTAGTTTGTGTAATAGTAGAAGCTCGGATCATTTTTGGTGTCGGTGTACTAGCGAGACAAGCATTGCATGCTGATATAGAGTGGCTCTATGACACTTGTAGTTATTATTCAGATTGTTATTGTATATATTATGTATTGTTTTCATAGACGTGGTCAACTCAGTGGTTGTTATCCTATATAACTCATATTTATATATATGTATGGCGTGACATGTTTAGTTGACGTGATATGATACCGAGAGTTTTCTTCTATAGTCAAAAAATATATATATTTTTTCGTTTTTGTTGTTCGAGTAGTCTCGTTGAGCATAAAGTTGCATGAGTATTGTTATAGATTTCATGTATGAAAGGCATGAAAGGGAAGAGACGTGTAAAGATTTCAAGGCTAGAATAATTACAGTTTGGAAAATGAGTTGAACTAAGGGTCCTTATTTATTGGTAGGAAAATTTATCGTTTCGCCAAAATGGGTTCTTGGAATTGAATTGGATTTGATAATTCCAACCTTGACTACATGAGTATTTTCTTTAATGTTGAAAATAGTTTTACTTTGAGTTGCACTAGAGACCCCTTTTTGCATGGATAAACAGGTTTTGAATAAGAATCATTTGGTGTACACTTGAGCGTGTGTTTTATTCAAGCATGATTTATAGTTCCAAAAAGCTCTAAAATATATCTTGGTCCTGGAACTAAAAATGAAATTCGACTTGAAATTTTGTGAATGCATTCTTGTTTCACAAATTGGACTTCTTTTGGTCATAAAAGCTCAACTTTCCTACGTCATTCTCCTTGTCCCGCATCCGTAGACAAATGGACATGACCTTAACTACCTCACCGTTTAACTCTTCAATTTTTAATTTTTTCGTTAAATTTATGTTTTTAAATTCCAACAAAATGTTCCAGGCTAGAACAATTTTTTAACATAAAAGATAAAGCAACAGTCTAAAAATAGTATTAAATATGCGAGCTTGACATAGGTTGATATATTAAGATTTGTACAATCTCTGTAATTGGGGGGGAAAAAAAAGATAGTGCTTTTTTTGACATACCAAATTACCAATTTTATTTCTCAATGTGTGCAATATAGAGCTCTAAAATATATCTCGCTTGACTAAAAATGAAATTCGACTTGAGATTTTGTGAATGCATCCTTGTTCCACAAGTTGGACTTCTTTTGGTCATAAAAATGACCTTAACTATCTTGCCGTTTAACTCTTCAATTAGTAATTTTTTAGTTAAATTTATGTTTTTAACTTCCAACAAAATGTTCGAGGCTAG
>MKEJ01082449.1:0-14394 GCA_001753735.1 Embelia ribes | reverse complement strand
ATATAATTTTTTACATTATACAATAAACATATAATTGAATTTAATATTTAATATTTAAACTATATATTTATTAAATAAAATTTTTTATTTATATTATAAAAATTAAATTTAAATTTATGTTATAAAATTTTAATATTTAATGATAAGGAATAATAGTTTAGTTCTTTATTAGGCAATTTGATTTATATTTATATCATTTATATAATAAATTTTAATAAAAAATTTTATTTATATTTTTCTTCTATCTTATCACTTCTATTCCTTTTTCTCTTCCTTTGCTTAAAGAGAGATTTTATTTATGTAACAAATTAATAATTCAATTAAAATTATAAATTTAAAGTTAAAAAATAATAATATATTTTTTATTGATATATAATTAAATAATTAATAATTCGCAATTAGTGTATTGGTATGTGCGAGATTTTAAGGAAGGAATGATTAAAAATAAATAGTATTTTAAAATATTAGAGAATGTCATAAATAATTTGATGTAGATGGTAAAGAATAGGAATTATGTAAGATAGAAATATCGTTCTTGTTTTTTATATTTAAGGGAATCTGATAAGAGAATAGGGTGCAAATGCTCTTAATTATACAATCCACTGATATCCTCCCCCCCTATATTTCATCATTACATAAATTTCCCATAATCAAAGCCCACCTCTTTGCTAGGAGACACAAATCTTCATACACTTTCATGTGTTCCTATCAACTGCAAACACAACCCATAATCATATGCATAAATCTTACCCAATTGTCTTCCTTTTTCAAAATAGAAAATCCACTTTTACCTTGCAATATCCAAAAAAGTGACAAGCCACTCATCATTCTTTTGAATTTATACCGACCAACAAAATTTAAATGGATAATGATAGCATTTTAGAAACCCAGAGGGTTAGGAGGTTATGTGAAATTATTCCAAATCGACAGAATCTCTAACAAATCCTATATATATATTTTTTTTGTTGGTCCAAAAGAAATTCTGTTGAAAGCCTCCAATGGACTGGTTTTTTTGTGTAATCATGTCATTAAATCTTTTAAAAAGTCTCAAATGCAGTACGGTCCAAAAATTATAGTCCCACTCATTTTGGAATATTTTAAAAACAATTTACCCATTCAAATTACAAACTGGTTTTCGAGTAGTCTTGTAAAAAAGCCTCAATTGCAACACTTTCTTTGTCGATAATTTTAATCCCGCTTATTTTGGAATGTCCAAAATTATACAATCAAATTACGTTATCACTATTGTAAGTCATAATTTACTAATATACATTCAAAGAGAAAATGAATGGAAAATTACCCTTTCATAATTACAAAAAACAAGAATAAGTGAAAATATTCCAACTTTACTAAAATATTGTGAATGGGCAAATAAAGTTGTAATTTGTGGAGAAAGGGAGTGTGAATGGCAAATAAATTTATAGACAAAGGGAGTAGTAATTATCATCATTGAGTAAAAAAAAAATCAAAAGTAAATTTATCAACTATCACATTACATTTGATGGGTTTTTTTTTGTTTTGTTTGTTTTTTTAAATAAAAGAACATGGTAATGAATAGTTTTTATTTTATTAGATTATTTTTTTTAAGGAAACAGATAATTTTCTTGGGATTTTGGGAATCTTTTGATGGAAAATCTAAAGTTCCATCATGACTTGTGTGTTAGGAAACAAACTGCGATATATTAGTCTTTTATGTTCCGTCGATGCATTAGTCTTTCCTTCACCACTCGTATTTTTCTTTTTCCTATTCTTTTTTCAAAAAGGCACATTTACAAATATCGAAAGCATGGGTCTGCCCTAGGCAAAGGCATGCGCTACGTATCAGGTTGCCTTAAAATCGAACGATTCATCACATTAGAAAGCCATGCAATAAATGTATTGTTGACAGACAACACGACCATTGGATCCTAAGACAGTGCGATGCTTGGTACAGACTATATGAATTTGGTTCCGAAATCTCGGTTCTTCTAGTTGAGGGAAGAGTTCTAATTGGAATCCGCAAATATACAAAAATCAAGTACTTTGAATTTAATGACTTAATTGTTACTTTTGGTTGATCAGTTTAGAGTTTTTAGCATCTGATATATATTTTCCACAACCTTGTGCAGAGAGTTCACCATCAACAAAAATGCCAGACTAGGGTAAAATCTTGTTATAGCAATCTCACAGGTACATTTATTTTCGTATTTCGTCGCAGAAATTGTAGAAGTAAAAAATTTAATTAAGCTGCATTATATAGCTTTCTGATACCATGGTACAATCGTTCCAAGATCACCACGGAGAATATTTGAAGATCTTTTTAACAATTTTCAGGGCATTCCAAAGACGGATAGACCATCAGAAGGACTTGATATCCATGCAGGCATTCATGTAACACTAAAAAACTCACGTTTCAAAGTTGGATATGTGATGATAACGGATACGTATAGTTTTCCTTTCAGCCAATTGTAAAGGGCTTGACATCAATGATCATTTCGTTTCAACACAAATATTTTCCAACCTTAACGCTAAACGATTCCTTGGTGCTATTTAAGTAATCTCCGCAAATTTTGAAAGGTGACCTAAGTCAGAAATTTACAAAAGCATCTCATGACAACAAAATTTCAATTCATTTTCATATCTTTGCAACACAAACCGCTCCTTAGATGTTATGATGCTAGAAACATAACATATCTTGTCAGAAAATGGCCTTCTACCAGCCCTCCCAGCTCGATGAAGATAATCCACTGCACATTTTGGAAGATCAAAATTATATATATGTGTCGTCTCGGGAAGGTCTACTCCTCTTGATGCCAAATCTGTCGCAACAAGTAGAAATCGCCCTCCTCGTCTCATTTCCTGTAATATTAGATCACATATTACGCTAAAGAGTGTTGATTCGGAGATAGAGACATTTATCTCTGAAAGAAAAAATTGGGAATCATTGCTAAAGCTACGGATAAGGAGCACAAATAATGAAAAAACAACCGAATATGGTTTGCTTCTCCAAAGGGGAGTTGGATGGATAGGTCTTACGGATAAGGAAGCGGCTCTTGAATTGATATTCATATCTTCCTCCAGAAGAAGAATATCAAAACAAGAGGTATCTAAGGTCTTCAAATACTCTATCAGAAGGGTCGTCGGTGGAGCTTCACCAGCATTCTTTGATTTCTCAGACTGCAGTACATATTACAGGAATACAAAGATATATTAGAAAAACTAAAACTAGATACTAAAATTAAAAAATTTACCGATGTCCTCATGATAAACATATTAATCATAGGTAATTTCAGCCCTTTTATCTTGGCGAGTGGGGTAGAGCGTTCCACAAATAGAGAAGAATTGTGGTCCTAACCTGTTCACTGGCAAATATTATAGCAGACTGAGGCTCATCACTTTCTAACAAGGATCGCAAGATTTGAAGCTTTTCATCTTTACCACAAATCTGATAACCAACCAAGAAAGAGAAGATTATAACATTAATTTACCTACAGAAAACACAAGCCCAAATTCTTTCTAAAAATAAAAAAGCCCCAAAGGCTAAACATGAAGAATATGGAAGCTTTTGAGTGAAATTGAATTCCTTCAACGTTTGTTTATTTAGTAATGAACACGTACCTCATTTGTTGCTTCCATGAAAACAAAAACAATGAGATAAAATAAACAGTTCGCAAATATAGCACAAAAGTACAAAAGACCAAAAAATAAATAAATAACTAAATAAAATCAGGGATCGTGGCTTCAGATTCTTTTACCACAAATCTGTGATGCAAGCACGTTGGGATTGGTTGAACCGGGTTTACATGGACGTGAACAATATCATCCTGTGAGGAAGGCCACCATAAGCATACGAGTCATATAGTTAAGAAAAAAGCTTAGTAGCACATTTATATTAAACCTTCAATAAGTCCCTATCATGTTTTACCGAAAATCCCATTGTTCTTTAATGAGTACGTTATCTACCAATTTTGCATTATTAGGAGTGATCTAACATAAATATCCACATTCCAGGCACTAATAAGTAACAACTAGTAAAAAGGGTCATGCCCAGTGCCGAAACTCCCACACTGTAAGGTCTGGGGTAGGGAATATCTAGGCAGTCTTTCCTCTGCTTTGCAGGGAGGCTGATTCGAACCCGCAACCACCAGCACACAATAGAAAGACTCCACCGTTGCGTCAGGCCCGCCCTTCTAATAAGTAACAACTAGTACCACAAAAAAAAAATGTTGCTACGATACTACAAGACCATTTTTCCCCTCAGTAAACCTTGGTCCATTTCTCTTGGATACAGTTGCTCAAGAATCGTCTGTGCTGGGGGATTGATGCACTCGCAAAGATGGTCTGACGATTATTATTTGAGGAATATGATGTCAATAGCTTTCGAAGAGAACTGACTTCTTTTGGAGAATTGAACAGGGCATCAACCTAGCAAACAACAACAAACATATTAAATGCAAGATTTAGCTTTTCCGAATACAGAGACTAATCCATGCAGAAGTTTTATGCTCACAAAAACTAAAGATCGTGTAACCCTTTGATAAAGGAACTACCCTCATCAAAATTAAGAGAACTCCTTTTTTCGCTTAAAGGGGAACTGAATATATCTCCCAAAACATCCAAGAAGACTTTTAACATGTCAAGTGTTAGTTGCTCGCTCTTTGCCAATTAGGCCATGTTAATCACCTGGCTTTTAAAGTGAGAAATTGCTAATGTCGAGTTGTGATAGAAGACCATCCAAGCATATAGAAATCAAGTAAGCACAGGAAAGAGCAAAATATATCTCTTACCTCATCAACTACCAGCACCCTCATTGATTCAAGCTTAAGACTTCGCTTCTCAAGCATTCGGCACAAACTGCCCAAAGTCGCAACAACTATAGTAGGTGGCTCTGCCTGAACAATTAAATATATTTTAAGTCCTTTAACCAAACTCTGCAGTGGGAAACGACTACTGAATAAAATCTGAGGATATGATACTAGTAAATAACGTTTTTAGTCCTAATTACCCAATCCCACTTTAGTTCCTAAACATTCAATTGAAGCATCCAAGCCCCTTCTTCAACCAATTATTATGATAAGGCATAGGCCATCGCTAATACTTCTGAAAATATTTGGAGACACCCATATCTCTGTAATAGTTAACAATCCAAATAGAGCCACATCCAAGTATTTCACAAAACTAATACCTTGATCACTAAAAATTGAGAAATGAAACCAAGAAATACCTTTAACCAACTCTTCTGCCTCGTCAATGAACCTCCATCCAAAAGAGTCATAACAGAACCAGTCAGCAAACGAGCAACTTTTGAAACCTGCTCATCCAAAGATTTAAGCAAGAGAGTAATAACACAATACATCATATCTCATTGAAAGGATACCCTGATGGAGATTCAGTACAGAACATTACATTTTAATGTCGTGGCAATCACATCTAATAACTGAATGTCGAAAAGGAACCATTGGTTTTAAATAACATTCACAAATGAATCCAAATCTTCTATAAGAATTTCGGTATGTATAACAGTACTCAAGTTAAGTTGAGACAAGTCATCACAAAGTCTTACTTGCATGCCAAGTTCCCTAGTGGGCACCACTATTAGAGCTTGTACCGATCTTCCAGTGCTAATGACTGAATATATTGCTAGCAAGTAAGCCAGAGTTTTTCCAGAACCTGTCTAGAGGCTCAAAGGAAAGAAGAAAAAAAGAAAATAATCGGCATTAGCTTTTGAGAACTACAGAGTAAGAGAAGAAAATATCTTACATTTAAGGCTCTCCAGCATAGACAAGACGAGAAGAGAAAAATTATGCATACACTGAGGACATATGTTACTACAATAACTTCCAAGGAAGACCATTATCGCTGTCAGCCAAATATTCACTTTTTGTGGATGAACAAAATAAATCCCAGAAAGGAAGGTTACAATATTGACACTTCATACTTGCACTTTCCTCCATCGATATCTCATGAAATTAGACTTTGAATAACAAATTTAAAAAAAAAAAAAAAACAATAACCAAAATGGTGCAATGTCCTTTTATAAATTTGGTGTTTAT
Source organism: Embelia ribes (assembly GCA_001753735.1). Classification (NCBI taxonomy): domain Eukaryota; kingdom Viridiplantae; phylum Streptophyta; class Magnoliopsida; order Ericales; family Primulaceae; genus Embelia; species Embelia ribes. The sequence goes on along the minus strand of MKEJ01082449.1, from coordinate 8,362 downwards.
GAAAAAATTTATATGCAAGATAATTGGGTTATGTTTGCATATTTGATTTAGATTTATCAATTTTTTAACTTAATTAATTTTTTTTTGTTATTTTAATGAAATTGCACATGCTTTTGTGGCTAGTAGTGAATAATATTTCTCATCAATAAAATATGTGTATAAGAGCGGTTTATATACAAGAAACTATCAATAAAAATATATATATAACTAAACCCTAAATATTATAGAACAAATAATTTGATGATTGGTGGGAAACCTTAAATTGATTGGAATCATAATAATATTCTTTCTTTACTTGTGGATTTCTATTGTTAAATTATTGGGGACCCAAATCAAAAGATATCTGAGAATCTATGTCAAATATTTTTTGTGGAGACATGTCTTCGATTAGAGCGAAATTAATGAAATGGACAACTTTTATATTGGTAAAAAAATTTTGTGCATGCAAAAAATTCATATTTTTTACAAAATTTAAAGTGATCAGACTAATTAATTCCTCCGTCCTATTTTAATAGTCTCACTTCTTTTTTCACAAGGATTAAGCAAGATTAGTTAATGTTACTAGTATCCAAAATGTTTTTACTATTTTTTCTACTATTTGTCTTATTAATATTAACCATTTTGTATAATTTATAATTGATAGAGTAATTAAATCACTCCGAATGAATAAATAAGAACATTTTAGTAAATTGATTTTTGGAGGGCCTTTTTCGATCCATATGTTAATTGTGGGCCTTTGTTTTATTGGGCTTTTAACTCTTTACAGGAGGCCCATTCCGATCATATATAAAAACCACCTCCTCTTTTGATTAGGGCTTCTTCGGTCTTCTCTCTCTCTCTCTCTCTCTCTCTCTGTTTCAGAATGAGCAGGTCAGGCCAGCCTCCGGATCTCAAGAAGTAAGTCTTCTGTATGCATACATATATATATATATATGAACTTATATATGTTTATAATTCGTAAAGTTACTGTATTTATGCGTTTCATTATCGGTGTTGATTTGGTTTGCTTCTTGTTGATCTGGCAGATACATGGACAAGAAGCTGCAGAGTAAGTTCTCGCTTACCCTCTATTAATTTACTGTTATTGATGTGTATTTTAGTAGATTTAATTTCTGATAAAATAAAAGCCAATATGTCAAATTCGATATTTGTTCTATGTATAGTTCAGCAAAAGGAAAAAAAATTGGGAGTCTGTTTTTTTCTTTTATTGTATGTTATCTTTTGTGTTTTCGAGTAATTATTTGGCTTAAGCCTGTTCAAAATGTTGACAATATTAATGTAGGAAAAAGCTTAGCTGGATCCGTTGAGAAATTCACGTTAACGACATGAAGTGATATATTATCTTTGTTTAATTTTGCTAGCAACAATTTATTGGGATTAAATGTGAGTTTGTTGTTTGTTTTGAGCAATTATTTGGCAAAACAGTACTTCAGTATGCATTTCGATATGTTTGGGTTTGATTAGTTTCTGGATTTATGGTTTGAGAAAGCAATTTCTTTTTGGAAGGTTTTTATGAATAAGGGCAAGAGAATTCCTGTGTTTATGTATTTCTTGTTTGCGATCAATTAATTAGTGCATTTAGAAACATGCTTTAGTAATTTTACTGGACTAAAAATTGAAACTTTTAGATATTATTTATTTTTTTCAATTTCACACCAACTTAAGCTTGTCAATTAGCTGGCCATTAAAAATCAGGAAACCAATTTTGATGCTACCCTTTTGATCCCAATACCTCATTTTGATCCAAGGCTGTGTCTCTGAAGGCAAACTAAAATCCAGGGGAGATTAATCATCAAAAACTCTTAATATAATTTGTGGCAAGTAATTGGCATTCAAGTGAATGATTTTACTGTGCAACCCGATGACGTTAAAAAGTTGTTATTTGTTCTTATTTGCTCATGTAGATGTCTCTTTAGCCTCTTCTGCATATTGAATTATTTTCTGTCTTTATTTTTCTAGATTTTATTGTAGTTCATGTGATATCTGGGAGCAACCCTTACCCTCCATGAAAAAGAAAACTATCATTCTAAGTTAAGATTTGGACCCATGGGTCAGTTTGGCAAGACATAGTGGAATGGAGGTGTATGCAGTGTATATGGTGATACGTCTTTTCCTTCTGAAATTTTGAATTCTTGAAGGTTTAGCCTTGTTTATGTATTGCCCTTTGGAATTGATTTTGCCTGTAAATGGCAAGACATGTTAGTGTTATAGGCCGATGTGTCATGTTTTGGTTGATATGTTCTTTTCTTCTAGTATGTTGAATTTTTGGATCCCTTGTTTAGACTTGTTTCACAGAATTATTTCCCTTTGTGGTTGGATGGATCTGTCTGCAAATTGAATGGAATGTCTCAAACTTCGCAAAGAGATAAATGCCTTTAGGCTCATGTTATGAGATTTGTAGAGTCAAATAAATTCATTGTACTTATGCTGATCATGAAAAAATCTTCCGCTTGTTAGTGTATATAAATATGTACTTTTTAAAAGTAAAGGAAGTGCTACGCGTTATGTGTTTCACCTATTTTTTTTATCACTTAAACCTCAAATTAGTAAAGTGGACTCACTTTTTATGGACTACACGGTCTTTTCTTGTGAGGCATCTTTTTGATACAACTGAAGAAAGCAACTCTTTTCATTTATTGTGAATGCTGGCTTCTGGTTAATGTCACTATTAACTGGCTTTTGGAAAGAAAGATAATATGCTTGTAGCCGTCTAATCTGGTGTGGATGTCTATTTCAGTCAAGCTGAACGCCAATCGCACTGTGGTTGGTACGCTTCGTGGATTTGATCAGTTTATGAATCTCGTAGTTGACAACACTGTGGAGGTGAATGGAAATGAGAAAACTGACACAGGCATGGTGGTATGTGTTTCCCATTCTTAACCATCTAGCTTTTTTGTCTTGTAATTTCCGGTTCTGCTATTCATAAATGAACCTGTGTTTTTTCTCTTCAGGTTATTAGGGGAAACAGTGTAGTGACTGTCGAAGCTCTTGAACCAGTTCCAAGAACACAGTGATTCTGCCATGGGATTGGTAAATTTGGAAATGTTAAACCTATCAACTTCATTCTCTTTCGAGAGTAGAGCTGTGTGCAATGAAAAGAATGTTTGATTTTTAGATCATTTTCACCAGATGACTTGTGAAAGGATCTTTATAGTGCTTTTGTAAAATTGATGCAACTTGATTAAAGTACTTTATGTTACTATCAATGTTGGGGTGATTGGTGTGTCATTTTGTAGCCCATCTGTTCCTCATTATAACGGTTTTAAATTAAATTTGTGACTATAGTTTACAACACCACTGATGCCTAGTTTGGGAAAACTGGTGTTTTTAAAATCAACTTCTTAAAACTGCTATCGAATGTTGATTCTAAAATCGGATATAATCCTACTGTTTAGTAAATAAGTTTTAAATGCCATTTTGATAAATAATGTTATGTTCGATAAAGTTATATTTTTATTTTTTATTTTTGTAAAAAGAGAAAAGTAGGTATTTATGAGCAATGTAAGAAATATAGTTGAGGTTATTATCGTTATTAACGAAAGAAAAAATAGAAGTGGTTTTCCAAAACATCTTAAGGCTATTTCTAAAATCTCCCTGAAGAAAATTATTAAAAACAAGTTCTTTAGACCCAGCTTGAGATTGCTTTTTACAAATTGCTTTTGTGTATTTTTCCTTGAAATTGTGCCATTTAGTATTTGGTAAAGATTCAAGCAACTTTTTTAATAACTCGTTTTGGTTTTTTTATAAGTGCTTTTAAAAATAGCCTTAAGGGTGCTTTCAAAATTTATTTTTGTTTTTTCTATTATTAATTATTAATATAACTTTAATTATAGTTACTCTAGTTTCATGCGTAACTATTTTTGCATTTTTACAATAAAAAGTGTTACTTCACCAAATACTACACTAATTATTAAATGACTTTTAGAATTTATTATTTACCAAATATTATAATTATACTCACTTTTAGAATTAATTTTCAAAAGCGATTTTGAGAAATGGACTTTGAAAAATACCAGCATTTCTAAACTAAGTTTTGGAGTTTACCAAACATGTCAGTTTATAAGTTCCAAGAAAACAAAGATAGAAGCAGGCAGCATAAACAATCTCAAACTAACCCCTAATATCTTAGACATCATATCTAATTTAAAAACAATCCAAACACAAAGTGTGATCTAAGGGGGTCAGGTTAAATGAGTATTGGAGCCCCTTTTCAATACTGTGACATCCCAGAAATTCGGAGTTAATTTTTTCGTTTTAAAGAAATAATGTTTTTATTTATTTAGGGATGATATGTTGCATTAGAACACATGTGGCATAAGCTTTGTTGCGTTGTTGTTGCGTTGAGTAGCATTTTTCCATTTTTCATTTATTTGCATGTATGTGGAGGTGAAGTTCATGTGGAGTACATTATGCATTGTCGTTGCATACATATGGAGGATGTATTTATGTTAAAAGTATTGTATATTATGCTTATTAGTATGCATGAGTATAGTATGTAATCATATGTTGTATATGCGTTTGAGATGTGTGAGGATGTGACGTAACATATGGTACTGACAAGCGAAAGTTGTAGAATTGAAATCAAGTTCAATAACGAACTTTGTCATAACACATGATCAGTATTTTGGCTATATCTCCTAGGGGATAAATTTTATTGAGGCCTATAATATACCGATGAAAAGGTATTTTAATTATCGACAACTTTCTTGTTTTTACAAAAAATCAACTCATAGTGTAAGAGGGTCAAAATAAAGAAATACCAGGATTGGGGCTTGACTATCGACACCTAGGTAATGTGGGTTTCGACAGTCACCTGGAAAATTTGTGTCTAGTTGTTGCATATCAACTGTCGACAGTTAAAGCACCTGAGTATCGATAGTCAGCTCTGCACAGCCATGGCCCACTCCTTTGTTTTTACTTTTAATACTTTATCTCATTATTTCTGGTCCATTGTGAGAAATAGAATGAGATAAAGTTGAAGTAGTAAAAAAGGGGTAAATTCTCATTTTGATCTTATCTAATTTCCAAACTGGTACGTGAAATACTTTTGCGTATTTGAGGTCCTCAGTGCATAGGCTACGTATAAACATAAGTTTTCTTTCTCCTCTCGTTCATTTATCATTTCTTGGTTTCCATGACGAGTTGTTACGTTAAAACAAAATTTGATTTTCTTATCCTCATAATGAGTAGAAAATTTTGTATTCATCTCCTAGATCAAACCTCGGGGTGAAGGAGGGGCAATTTATGTGTTTTTGACGTATTGCTTTCAGCTGACTTCTAAAGCTATTAGAGGTGCGAGTAGATTATGAATAGTAATTTAATTATGAGGGTGTGTGTATATCGATATGTGTTCACATGTCTAGATATATATATTGGGGTTTTCGGGATTGATATTTTGATTTATATTGATATATCATATTTGGGTTATTATTATAGCATTTCGTTGTTATTTTTGGGCTTTATTATTTTAGTAATTTAGTATCAATCATATGGTTGAAATTATGTAGCATTAATATTGTTTTTCTCAATATTATAATAATAAATTGTGTGGCATAAATATTATCGAGGCTATAATATTGTTAGCTCAATATCATTATAGCATAATTGAGTGGCAATATATATTGTTTCATCAACATTGTCATATGACAATGCGAGACATGATTATTATTATCATAATATAATCGTTACATTACTATTGGCATTGTTATCGTAGTGCGGGATTATCATAATATTCATTGGTTATTCATACTTATTTGTTGTAAAACCTCATAAAACTCGGGGAATATTCAAGCACATTTGGGAAATTTTAAGGTATGTCATTCGAGGAATAAAGCAAACCTTTTGTAGATTTTTAAAAATATGTTACTCGGAAAGTTAAAGCATACTATATGGGAAAATATTGAAAAGCTTTATCATGAACGCGGGGTCTCATTTTCATTATCATTACCATGATAGAAATTGAGTCTTTTGATTTCTTTTCGAGTTATTAGTATTGACTTTTGATTGAGAAAAACCTTCGGGATTTTAACCCTTTGGGGAGGGGGATAATCTTGGAGACATACACCCTCACCGTGAGAGACGAGAAACATGTACAAGGAGAGACATTCGATAACTCTAGGTGTTAGTGCACCTTAAAGTCGAACCTATGATTCACGTCGCACAAGATGAGTCAATTGTAAATGAGGCATGCGGATAGTATCAAAACCTTCAAGAGATACCATTCCCACCTTTCTACTTGAGTCGTTGTCGAAGTTGTTGTTGAGTTAGCATGGCATTAGTTGACATTCGAGTATTTGTAAAATGATAGCATATGTACTTACTTACATTCCCTAAGTATGTACATATTGATTTTATTCGAGCATGTAGTATATATTTCTATACTGCATAATCTCCTTTTTACATTATTGATTGACCATCTAACTCATTTTATTTATTTATTTATTTATTTATTTTTTGTATATTGTTGCTCATGTTTGTTTTATAAGTGTGGAAGCTAACTCGGGCTATGCTCAGTAGGACATGGACTACTTATGATGGCTATTTTGATGTAGGAGATGTAATCTCACTTACACATGTTTATTTTGTTCAGAGGTTGTAGTCAGTTATGTATATGTATATGTATATTTATTTTTATCGAGCCTGTAACTTGAAACTTTTTTTTGTGTGATGTTAGCACTGACCTTCCTACTTTCTTTTTAGCATTATATAGTATGCAATTTGATTGTGAACTGCAGTTGCCACTTTTGATTGTTGTAGTTACAATTGAACTCGTCGTATACATACAGCTTCATTGTTTTATTGGGTTCGATGGAAATGTGGAATAATATATGTATCTATTTTCATATTCATCTCGTATATTTATGATTCTTATTACTATTATTTTTCTTACTCTCGTGTCTCCAGGGTCATGGGGATTTGGGGCATGATGAATACAACTTTTGTGAAGATTTACATTAGAATTGAATAGTGTTAATATTTTTTCTTTAGTTTTACATCCCAAAATAAGCTTAACCCATTGATTTGCTGGTGCTTGGGCTTAGGTCGAACAATATGTAGCCCTAAATCTACTAAATGGGCTTTTGCTTTTAACTTTAACGACACGCAAGTTCTAACGTTCGACCCATTTGAATTCTGATTCATGGAAAAGATAGCAATTATAAATAGAATTATTTCTCATTAGAATTTTCCAATAAAACACTCTAGCTCCCACAAAACTATTTATTATCTTCAATAAGCAGTCATTGCCCGTGGAGAAAATTTTGTGCTTGACTTGTATCTAATACCAGATCAAATTTTCAAAATCTCAAAGAAATGGTAACAATTGTTGGAATACAATTTTGAAAGTTAGGAAAACTTTATTTAAGATGAGTCGATTGCCAAATTTTAGCTGTTCATCAAATGAATACAATTCTCAAAAGGAGCTTCTTTTATGCTGTGTTTGTGCGTGCACTTTTATTTATACTAGCAAATGCATGCATACTTTACTCATGGTTCACAAATTTATTATCTAATAAAATATTACATACTAATATAAGAGTAAAAATTAAGAAATTATTTCAAATAAATTTTAATAAAAATATGGAAGCGTTGTAATTATCATTTATCGGTATTTTAAGTATCAATCATATAGAAATTTCGAGGTACGTCCGTGAACTCACGGCACTAATTTGTGCTCTTGAGAACATATTTGATATGTAAATATTTTATTAAGTTTGATAAATTTTTAAGCAATTGTAAATTATAATTCCTTAACTTTTAGTATTTTAATTTTAAGTTGTTTATGTTTTGTTTTTGTGATAATTATCAATTCAAAATTTTAAAGATACGGTATTATCTCTTAACAAAAGATATGCAAGTTAAAAATAATTAATTTATCATTTTGAGGACGATGAATTTTGTTACAAAAAAACAAGATGAATGACAAATTTTAAAGAAAAAATGTATAAAATATTTTGTGGAATTAATATTTTTTATAAAATATAGTTAGATATATAATATAATGATGTTACATTGAGCTACTTGATAATAGAAATCTTATTTTCTGGGTCTAAATTAGAACTTTCCGCGACCGGGTTTTCCTTGAAAGCTTGCTTATGAATGTGAGGTATACTTTCTTGTAATTGCAAGCCATCTAGAGAATTGGAGATGCAATAAGGAAAAATCTTGACCGTCCAATGGTAGGATAATAGACAGTCAGATTTGATTTAGTTAATGAAGGCATGTCTGTTTAATGTGTTGGTAGAATTCAGACTCTCATTTGATAGGACAACAGTTTCGGATCCATTTTTATTGGTACGCCTTTAATTTTACCAACTTCTCTCCTTTTATCGGTACAAAAATTAAGCCGTCAAATTGACATTTT